>CM050508.1:3815000-3952500 GCA_027563665.1 Antrozous pallidus | reverse complement strand
TGATGCCCCAAATGAAACACAACCCCCAAGAGTCAGAAAGCCAATGGGCTGCGCGGCACACTTGGCAGACAGTCGGCCATATGTCCCCCGCGTGGCGAGGAGGAGGAGGTACAAGCCTGCAGGGGAGTTACGACGAGTCCTGAGCTGCAGTGCCAGCCAGGATCGTTGGGTGGGAAAAAACACCGACGGAAGGAAAACAACAGATGCAATGTGCTGCTTGTCATGCACAACGCCTGCACGCTGGGACCGTCCTGGCAGAATCACAGCGACCGGTGCTCGCACCCAACCGGGGCAGACCCCCCCAGGGATGTGTTAGAAGAGGAAGCTGCCTTGAGAAAGGTTTTTCAGGCACATGAGAGCTGACAGGCGCCCATTCTGGTGTCTGTCTGGAAAGCGGAGGGTCTCACAGGAGTACAGCCCCAGCGAGCCTCCAGCACCTGCACCCGACCCCCTCCTCCATGCTCCAGCTGAGGGTTTCGCTGCCTCCAACATGGGGTACGGGGGAAGATGAGGGTTTGGAAGGTAGGGGGTTGAAAGCAAAGGCACACTTTGTTAGCGGGTTCTCCAAAGCACCGTCACACGTTCCAAACATCCCCGGTACCTGCTAGAACACACACCACGTGGGAGCCTGCTTGGATCTGCAGCCCATTGTAAACTGTCTGTCTCCCTCTGATCTGACAACTGTCTGCTGAATCAGACTTCAGACTCCAGCCCTGGCAGCCTCCTGGGTGTTAACGAAGCATCTGAGACATTACCGTTCAGAAGCCAGGGGGTAACTTGCATTTAGTTCCCCAACTCACAACTCTCTCTCTCTCTCTCTCTCTCTCTCTCTCTCTCTCTCTCTCTCTCTCTCTCACACACACACACACACACACACACACACAGGTACAAACACATGATGCGTGCTGACCCATGTCCTGTATGTGGAAATAGTCTTTATACACTGAGTGGCCAGATTATTATGATCTCTGAACAAATAATAATCTGGCCACTCAGTGTATATCCTATATAATAAAAGGCAAATATGTAAATTGTCCCCTCAACCAAGAACTGGACCAATAGGAAGGCTGGCCAACAGCCCATGTCCCCTCCCCCTGGCCAGGCTGACTGGACCTCACTCATGGACAAATTCATGCACCGGGTCTCATATATATGCACATACACACACACACACACACACACACACTCACACATACATACACAGACACACACACACACACACACACACACACACACACACACACACTGAGTGGCCAGATTATTATGGATTCAGAGATCATAATAATCTGGCCACTCAGTGTATATATATGTATGTATATGGGGGGTGTATGTGTATGTGTTTTTATTGATTTCAGAGAGGAAGGGAGAGGGAGGAAGAGAGAGAGAGAGAGAGAGAAACATCAGCAATGAGAGAGAATCAGGGATCGGCTGCCTCCTGCACACCCCCCACTGGGGATGGAGCTCACAACCGGGCACGTGCCCTGACCTGAAATCAAACCGTGACCTCCTGGTTCATAGGCCAACACTCCTCCACACTGTCCGGGCAACCGTCTTTTCTTAATCCAAGCATGATTACTGAACCTCCGCATCTCCTTAGCAATGACAAACGATTTCCCATGCTTTGTGTAACGCCTACTCCTAAATTTCTTACTCTTGCCACCAAAAACAGTAAAAAAGCAGGTGCTCCTTTCGGGAAAGTCACCGTGAACTTGGTTTCACGCAGCCGTTTGGAACTCTGTCTTGTCCAGAGAAGAAGAAATGGAAACGCTGCGTGGCGACGGCGGGGGTGGGGGGGTGGGGGGGGTGGGGGGGGTGGGGGGGGCTGGGCCCCCGTGTGGCGAATGCGAACCTGACAGGAACGACAGCATCCCACAGCCTGGGCTCAGCCTGCCTCACGGGAAAGGCGGGTCTCTGGTCACGGGGCACCGGCACAGCGAGGGGCTCCACACCCACTTCAGGAGAGTCCTCTCTGAAGAGGCATCCTGAGGCCCAACGCTCACTTTCCAGGAAATCACACTATTTCCTCTGCGGCACAAACAGTGCGTCCCAAGGGCAAAATACAGGGCGAGCTGCAGGCGGCCAGCAGGGACAAAACCACGCCGTACCGTATTCTATTTAGAGATATTGATTGATTTCAGAGAGGAAGGGAGGAGGAGAGAGAGAGACACCCATGATGAGAGAGAATCATTGATCCGCTGCCTCTCGCAGGCGCCCCCCCCCCTCAGGGGACTGAGCCCACAACCCGGGCCTGTGCCCCCCGACTGGGAATCAGCACCCAGAATAGCGCCTGGCCCACCCGTGACTGAGAATGCTTGTTCCAAGTTCAACTCTCAGAAGACAACGTTCCTGGATCCAGTGCTCTGCTCATCAACTGGAAGAAGCAGACAGTCCCACGCTGGCAAAGGCCGACATTGGACCAATGGGGCTGAACATCGGGTGAGGAGCCTTGCTGGAGCTCTCTGGATCCACGTAGATCTTTTTCAACACGGCTGTGATGACTTTCCTGACCAAGAAACTCGTGCTTCACGCCTTTCCCTATTGCACAGAGTTTCCAAAGGAAAGACGGTTCGGCACCACAATCGGGTGTTTGCTTCTCTTCTGTCAACAGGAAAGTACCGCCTTCCTCGTGCTTTTAGCTCAAGACAACACAACGGGTCAAAACAAAGACGAGGGCAGGTACACTGAGCCCTGGTGCTGGTGAGAACCTCTACGTAGGGAAGGCCAAAGAGAGAGACGGGTGAGAGGGGATGCTGCGGAGCGAATGTAATGGGGGGGGGGGAAGAGTGGGGACACTGATGCTGAGGGATAGCGGGCCTGCAGGCAGGAGGGGCGGCAAGGCACAGAGCCCACCTGGAAATCGGGAAGAGAAGGGAGAGGCCCCGGTCAGAGGAGCTTGGCTGTCACTACCGTTCCCCTAATTATCATGTTACCGTCTGCTCCCGGCTGGGTAACCAACAGCAGGCCTGGAGGGTGGCAGGAATGTCCTCATGAAGATCCCACCTGCAAAAGGTTGTGTAGTCCTGCAGCACGAGCAACATCGTTTCTGACGGATATCCTAAGAATCACAGATAATGAAAGCCGTAAGGTGTTCATCACATCTTCATAGATTAATGGCATCTTTCTTCTAGGAATGTCCCAACCCTCATTTTATTACTGACCCATAAATAAGAGTCACAGGTGACGTAATTTACCTATGCTTATTGTAGCCAATAGCAGAGCCAGGGACAGTCATGCCAACTCCTGTCCTACAGCAGTGGTCGGCAAACTGCGGCTCTTTGGCCCTTTGAGGGTGGCTCTTCCACAAAAGAACACGGCCTGGGCGAGTCTATGTTGAAGAAATGGCGTTAGAAGAAGTCTAACTTTAAAAAAATGTGGCTCTCCAAAGACTTGTTGATTGCTGTCCTGTTGATATTTGGCTCTGTGGACGAATGAGTTTGCTGACCACTGCCCTTCCTATTTGTAGGTGCCGTTAAGCGGTTACATCGCTTGTTTGGACGGTTTCCCAGAAATTCCACAACGGTGCCACGCTGGCACATGGGAGAAATGAGAACAATATTTACACAAGCTGCATTGTTTCTCCTTCACATGCAGAGGCCGGGGCCTGAGAGCTTCTGCGTGTGCCTCACCCGTTCTAGTTTGAGGACCAGCAGAGGAGGCCCGCCCTGTGAGCAAGCCGGAATGCGTGCGGTGAGTCGCTGCGAACACAGCCCAGGAATGTTAGGCATTCTCTGAGTGCCTACACCTCTGCCAGAGCCAGGCCAGCACGGGGAAACGCTCACGTACAGGGCGTGGGAGGAAGGTGGAGGAGGCAAGTTCAGTCATCAGCACCGATTTCCGAGGGGTGGATGGAGCCCCAGGGACCGCCTGCTCGGACCGTTCCCAGGAAACTCTCCCCCACCCCGGACCAAAGCTGGGCGTGTGGGAACTCTGGGTCTCTCCCAAAAGAGAGAGGGGAATGTCTTTATTTCCAAGTCATCATTCTAAACCAAGTGGGGACAGAAACTTGGCCTTCCGGTCAGCAATGAGAGAATTTTGCCCTAGCTGAAACTGGTTTGGCTCAATGGATAGAGCGTCGGCCTGCAGACTGAAGGGGCCCAGGTTCGATTCCCGTTAAAGACATGTACCTTGGTTGTGGGCATGTCCCCAGTAGGAGGTGTGCAGGAAGCAGCTGATCAGTGTTTCTCTCTCATCAATGTTTCTAATTCCCTCTCCCTCTCCCTTCCTCTCTGTTAAATATCAATAAAGTATATCTTTAAAAAATTTCGTCCTAGCCGGTTTGGTTCAGTGGATAAAATGCTGGACTTGAACCCATGGGTCAAGGGCATGTGCCCCAGTTGTAGACTCCTCCCAGCCCAGGCCCCGAGCAGGGCTGCTCTCCCAATCCATGGGTTTCTCTCACATCGACATTTCTCTCTGTCTTCCCCTCTCCCACACACTCTCCCCCAAAAATCAATGGAAATACATACCCTCGGGTAAAGAGTTAACAAGAACAACAAAAGAAATGACCACAATTCCAATTTAGTGAATTTTTATTTTGTAGACCTTCACCCCATTCGACATAGATAAAAATTAAAATAAAGCTTACATTCAACCAAATGAGGATGAGCTGTTTTTCTAACATAGCCAAAGAGTAGTTATCGGGGATGCGGATCATGGTGATGCCGAGATACCTTTAAGGATGTGAACACCGGGAAGGATGAGTTCGAAGGCCTCCTTACAGAGCTGTGGGCAGAGCGTGGACCAGGAATCAGGAAGATGCCTGGCCCAGTGTCCCGCCGACTGTGCAGTGCAGGGCCAGGCATGGAACAGCTGTCCACCTCCCCGTCCGTAAACAGAGGGCTGGATAATGACAACAGCAACAACAGCAGTAGTAATAGAACCGGTTAGCTGCAACACAGCCTAATTCTCCTAACACCCCATGATGGAGACACACAGTCATCTCCGCTGGAAGAGAGCAAGGCTGGGGGAGGTCTAGGAACTTGCTTGATGGTACGGGAGTGGAAGGGAACTTGCTGCAAGATGACTGAAGTTTAGCTTCCAAGCCCCTTACAGCATTGGCATAGGCCCTGTCCTGTACGCCACCCCCTCACTGTGTGTTCCCTATGTTACAAAGGACGCCTCAATTGTATGGAGAACTCCCAGGCCCCAGGAAAAGTGAATTTGCCCCAGATGCACGCAAGCGTTAGCGCTGGAATTCACACACATGTGATCCCAGTCTGACACGTGAGCACCTCTCTGCTCAGTGGGCTCACTGCTCCCCAGACCTCCTAGGCCCGTGGTCGGCAAACTCATGAGTCCACAGAGCCGAATATCAACAGTTCAACGATTGAAATTTCCTTGGAGAGCCACATTTTTTAACTTAAATTTCTTCTAACGCCACTTCTTCAACATAGACTCGCCCAGGCCGTGGTATTTTGTGGAAGAGCCACACTCAAGGGGCCAAAGAGCTCCATGTGGCTTGCGAGCTGCAGTTTGCTGTCCATGGCCCGAGGCTATCTGTTATGCACTGGATTGCACCCCCAATTCATAGCTTGAAGCCCTGGCCCCCGCTGGAACTGTGTTTACGACGGTCACCAGGTTCAATGACAGGCGTCCTTACAAGATGAGAGCAGGTGTGCTCTCTCTCCCTGAGGGCACAGCTGAGGACAGCCCGCAAGAAGAGGCAGCGGCAAGGGGACTACGGCAGCCCGCAAGCCAGGAAGAAAGTTCAAATCAGAAACAAAAGTCGCTTGCCCTTGGTCATGGGCTGCAGGCCTCCAGACCTGAGAGACATGAAGGTCTATTGGGTCAGCCATCAGTCTGTGTTGCTTTCTGATGGCAGGTGGAGCAAACTCATACACTGTCTACGCCCATCTGACCCCTGGAGTAGCGGCATTCCTGAGGAGTGTCACCCCCCCAGGGAGCACCTTAGAGACGGCCGGCGAGTCTTTCTAAACACGACTTTAGCTCGGTTCTCATAGAAGTCAGAATGCCTCCTTCCCCTCTGATCTGGGGAAAACAGCGCAGTATTAAACCTTGAACAGAAGACAGCGAACGGTCCAGTTCCAGTCACCATCATTCCGGTTTGCTAATGATACGCTGGAATCCCACACGTAAGCCGCCCTCGCATCCTTAGGTGTAACGATTTCATCCACATAGGATGCTTGGGCAGAATAATTCATCGAGGTGAGACGACAGACACTTTGCTAATAGAATACAACAAACGCCACTTGATTTCCCTCTGCATGTCTAACAGTCCCATCCTCCCAGGCTCCTCGGTGAGGAAAGGGAGTCCAATGGACAATCAACTCAATACTGAATTCAATGTCAGATACTAAACATACATTGGAGTGCATAAGCAACACTCATTTTTACTTCTCATGGACTTCTGGGTTCTCATTTGTTTCATTCATTCATTCATCCATTCATCCATTCATTCACATGTATGTACTAAATATCTCCCAAGTGTAAGACGCCCTTCCAGGCCTAGGAGCTATAACAGTACGGTGGGCAGAAGGATCAGCTGGCCCCCCAGACATTTGCCCCTCATGTACCTGCCCCATACACTCTCCCCCGCTTGAGTGTGAGCAGCACGTGTGACGATGGCGCGCTATCCCTCCTCTGGTTAAGTGTCATTACGTGCTAACGGTGGGGAGATGTAATTAAGGCCCCTCGATCTGTTGGCTCTGAGTGAATCAAAAGGAGATTAACCTGGGTGGGCCGGACCTCATCAGGCGAGCTCTTAAAATAAGATTTAGCCCAGCAGGTGGGGCTCAGTGGTTGAGTGTCAACCCATGAACCAGGAGGGCATGATTCGATTCCCAGTAACGGCACAGGCCTGGGGTGCAGGCTCAGTCCCCAATGTGGGGTGCGCAGGAGGCAGCTGGTCAATGATTCTCTCTCCTCACTGATGTTTCTCTCTCTCTCTGTCCCTGTCCCTTCCTCCCCGAAGTCAATAAAAAATGTATTAGAAAAGAAGATACACGGACAGTGGCTGACTGCTGACCTTAGGAGAACTAAACCGCATGTCGGACACGTGCACACAAGGAACGATTTGACACTGAAACTGGGACTCAGAACTGTTGGACATTGAAACTGAGACTCAGACATTTCTTGTTCTTGTATGTTTATTTCTAGGATGCAGATGCAAGATTTTTTAAAGAAAAGAAATGGGGGCAAAATAGAAACAGAGGCAAAGAAGCATGGAACAGACGGTCAAACTACAGTGGGAAGGCAGGGGAGGGTGGGGGTAGGGGCTGTAAGAGATCAACCGAAGGGCTTGTACGCATGCATATAAGCATAACCAATGGAGACAAGACACTGGGGGGCCGGTGAGGGCATCTGCTGGGGGGTAGGGGAGGCTGAGGGGAGGTCAAGGGGGAAAAAGAGGAAACATATGTACTGCTATTTGTAATACTTTAAACAATAAAAAAAATTAAAAATTTCTTTTGAAAAATAAACCGCATGTTTGAAAAAGTGTCATGGCTGGCAGCCTGGGCGGCCTGTAGAAGCGGAGAACGTCCCACCAGCTGATCGTCAGCCAGGGAAAGGGAGCGGCATCCCGCGACCACAGAAACCCCTGCTGCCAGCTGTCTGCAGGAGCCCAGCAGAGGACGCTGGGTCTCCGGTGACGCGGCACCCAGGCCACCACCCTCATTTCTGCCTGGTGAGGTCCCGAGCGGAGGGCCCAGCTGGCCCAGGCACGGGCTCCAGAGCGGCAGAAGCTGTGTTAATAAGTGTGTGTTGTTTTAAGCTGCCAAACATCAATAGAAAAAAATAATAGAGTGGATACTAGGGGCCAGACTCCTGCCCTCCTGGGACTTTGGATCTAGTCAGGGAGAGAGACAAAAATCAGTCGCCAACAAACAGTGTTGTTTCCAGGATGGATCTGCCCCGTCAAATCGTGACCTCCTGGTTCACAGGTTGACACTCGGCCACTGAGCTGGGTCTTGGTTTAAGGGCTCACCTGAGGAGGTCCGGCCCACCCAGGTTACTCTCCTTTTGACTCACTCCGAGTCAGTAGACGGAGGCAGCCAATCCATGACTCTCTCTCATCACTGATGTTTCTCTCCCTCTCCCTTCCTCTCTGAGATCAATAGAAAATATATATATTTTTAATTTGCCTTTTCGATTGGCCTTATGGGTCAGTTATTGAAGTAGAGAAAATGCCAGGGGGAGGGAGGGGAGAGAGGGGAGAAGGGTGGGACCCCCGCTAGGTGCCATGGGAAGGGAAGACGACTTCTGGATGTGAGAGAAAAGCCGGACGTGTGAGGATGAACGCAGAGAACAGTCCAGGCAGAGAACGTGGTGAGGGAGAAGCCCTCAGCCGCTCGGGCCCTGGCATCGCAAACTTCTCTCCAGGAACGAACTGCAGACGCCACTGCATCAGCTCCTTTATTCAACGAAGGTTTACGTCAATAGACAACTACAACTGCCTAAAAATGTGCTTCAGTAGAGTGGGTGCTGTTGGGTATCAATCAGTGTAAGTTTGATAGCCATTATCGGAAGTTCTAATTATAGTAACCTTTCCAATTTTACTTAAAAAAAAAAAATCAGCCTTGCCCTAGCTGGTTTTGCTCAGTGGATAGAGCGTTGGCCTGCAGACTGAAGGGTCCCGGGTTTAATTCCGATCAAGGGCATATTCCCCAGTTATGGGCTCGATTCCCAATGGGGGATGTGCAGGAGGCAGCTGATCAATGATTCTCTCTCATTGATGTTTCTATCTCTCTTCCTCTCCCTTCCTCTCTGAAATCAATAGAAGTATATATTTTTTTAATTTGCCTTTTAGATTTGCCTTATAGGTCCGTTATTGAATTGCAGTGAATTCTTCAACTTTATTTGAAGTTTCATTGTTTGGCTATTTTGGAGAGAATATTGTTCCCTTTTAGGAAAACATGAAGAGAGAAAAAAACTATTAAATTGCGCTTTATTGAAGACCGCTGATGTATAAGTCAAGATCTCAATTAATAGATTAGAAAGACAGAGTCAATTGAATAGACACAGAGTGGGGGCACATGGGTAATTTGGGCTAGCTGGCACGTTCTTTTGTATGTTGTATATAGTATGCCCCGTGTGGGATCATTAAGTCTGTGAAACATCAAACAACCCCGCAGTAAGTAGCAGTGTTAGCATCATTTTTAATGAGGAAGAAATTGAGGCTTGGAAAGACCACATAATTTTCTCACTAGTATAAGGCTAGTCTGAGACCCCGGTGACGGACTCACACTCCCGTACACCGCTGGCTGGATGAGACTGCAGCCAGGACCCAAACGCCCCGGTGCTGGACGCGTGTGTGCGGGCGAAGGAAACACGCAAACCCGTGTAATCCTCGCAGCAATCCCCCGAAGCAGGCGCCCGTGTCTCTCGTTTTCCAGATGAATCTCGGAGGTAGAGAAACCTGTCCGAGGCCATTTCCAGTCTCTGTGCTCAGGCCCTCGCCCTAGCGGGGGGCACCACTGGTACCCTCTGTGACGTGAAAGGCAGCAGACGGGCTCGATCCCAGACAGCCTGGCATCATCTGAACGGCATAGGACACCTCTGCGCCGGCACCAACGCTGTCACCCCAAAAAAATAAATAGAAATGGTGCCCCGGCTGGTCTGGCTCAGTGGAGACAGCATCAGTCTTCATACTGAAGGCTCCTGGGATCAAGTCCAGCCAAGGGCACATGCCCGGGGCTGTGGGCTCCCTCCCCAGTGGGAGGAATGCAGGAGGCAGCTGATCCACGATTCTCTCTCTCTCCCTCTCTCCCCTCTCCCTTCCTCTGAAACCAATAAAAATATATTTTTTTTAAATGATGACAACAACCCACCTGGCACATCTTCGGTGCTTCATTACTCTGGCGGCAAGTGGACACAGCCACGCTGATTATAGCTGGACATTTTAACTTAGCTTAATTGTTGTGGGAGCTTTTTAATTTCTATTGTCCTCTGGGTTCTCTATTTTCTATTGCTTGACCAATGTTTGAGGGCTGGAGTAGGGCGTCCTTCACATCCCTCTCCAAATCTTTTTTTTAAAATATATTTTATTGATTTTTTTTTAAAGAAATGAAGGGAGAGGGAAGCATCAATCAGCTGCCTCCTGCACACCTCCCACTGGGGATGTGCCTGAAACCAAGGTACATGCCTTCGACCGGAATCAAACCCGGGACCCTTCAGTCCACAGGCTGACGCTCTATCCACTGAGCCATACTGGTTAGGGCCCCTTCCCGAATCTTGAAGTTGGGTGATAACGAAAGGACATGCTCTGCAGCTGAGGCCAACAGAACTGATGGACACAGGTGGGCATTGCTGGTCTACAGAACAGACTCCAGTAGGTGCCTTTGGTCAACGTGGAGCTGCTGAAGCCAGGGGACCTCCTGTGGTGTAAACAGGAGACCACGTGCCCAGCCGGCGTGGCTCGGTGATTGGGCATCGACCTATGAACCAGGAGGTCATGGTTCAATGCCCGGTCAGGGCACACGCCTGTGTTGTGGGTCGATCCCTGTGGTAGGTGTGCAGGAGGCAGCCGATCCATGATTCTCTTTCATCATGGATGTTTCCATCTCTCTCTCTCCCTCTCCCTCCTTCTCTGAAATAAAACTGAAAAAACACTATATGTTTTTTTAAATGAATAAAAAGAAGACCATGCCGAAACCGGTTTGGCTCAGTGGATGGAGCATCGGCCTGCGGACTGAAGTGTCCCAGGTTTGATTCCGGTCAAGGGCATGTACCTTGGTTGCGGGCACATCCCCAGGAGGGAGTGTACAGGAGGCAGCTGATTGATGTTTCTCTCTCATCGATGTTTCTGACTCTCTATTCCTCTCCCTTCCTCTCTGTAAAAATCAATAAAATGTGTGTGTTTTTTTTAAAGAAGACCAAGCGACCTTCAAATCTGACGGAACCGGGGACCATTTCTCGATGCCAGCCAGGTGGCGAGAGAGTATCCTAAGGACAGAGATGTGAGGGGCATGCAGAAACTCTCAGGTAACCAACCGTATCGTCATCTCTCCAGGCGACCGCAGCGCAGCAGGGGGTGTCATCTGAGCGGCCCAGAAAGGGGGACCCAGAGAGGAAACACCTGTGGCTGTTTCTTCAGTTGGCCCTGGCCGGAGAGGCTGTGCCTACAGCAGTGTCTGTCATTCCCGGTCGTGACCCCCCTTTGGTCACCAGTTTCGGCACGCCTCCCTCCTTGTTAACCCTTTAAAGGATGGCTTTTTGGAGATAATTTCAGATCTGACTATGTTAAAACTGCACCATTTCCGCCAAAACCGGTGTGGCTCCGTGCATAGAGCCTCGGCCTGCGGACTGAGGGGTCCCAGGTTCGATTCTGGTCAAGGGCATGTGCCTTGGTTGCGGGCACATCCCCAGTGGGGGGTGTGCAAGAGGCGGCTGATCGATGTTTCTCTCTCATCGATGTTTCTGACTTTCTATCCTTCTCCCTTCCTCTCTGTAGAAAAATCAATAAAATACATTTTTTTTAAAAACCGCACCATTTCTAGCAGACAAGAGTCCACGTGAGGCAGGTGTCCCCAGGCCCTGTGCACTGGCCAAGGTTTGAAAACCAGAAGAATATCAGTATTGTGTTCCAGTTTACCTCCGAACCGCTTACAGAAACAGGCAGGCCACTCACTCCGCCAAGGAGCAGCCTGCGCCAAGTTTGAAGCGCTCAGCGGGTGGTTCTGTTCTCAGAGCATTAACCCGTAAGTGATATGCATTCAACACACAGTCCTGACAAATCAGAACTCAGCTATTCGTTCAGAGAAGATTCTAATAGCACAGCAACTGAGAAATGCTTTCGTAGCAATCAGTTCAACTTACCATGCGGACTTGAAAGTAATATAATTGCTTTTTAAAAAAGAGATTGTGTGATTCAGATACACTTTTCTCTCATTTAGACCGGGCTTCCTCCCATTTGCCCTAAATTAGTTCCATTTTATGTCAGAGGGTAGGGAGGGCGGATTGACGCCAGTGTCCTCTCCGGCCTCCTCACCCTCCCCGTGCTCCCTGCCCTGATTCTCTTAAAGGTCAGCCCCTGAGCTGGAGAGACTACTCTTCCTGCGTTTGCATCTCTCCCACCACACACACACACTCCCCCCACCCCACCCCGCCCACAGTGTGCAATTAGCACCACAGGAGACATGCCTCTTCCTAGTAGACTGGCCCTCAGCAGCTGCTGCTGGGAGCCACAGTGCCTGGGACTCGGACCCAGCATCCCTGTCCTAAGGCTCTTCTGCTGGGGGTGCCTCCACTCATTATCCCAGAATACCTCGCCTTCTGGGGCCCCAGGTCTCTGGGCCTTTTCCCCCATTGCACTGCTTTCCCATCAGATATAACTTGGCTTCTCACTCGCATCCTCCCATCTCCTCCAGCTCCGCCTCCTGTCCCGGACGGGTCTTAGTGTAGGAACCTCTCCTAAATGTTGGCTGAACTGCACTCTCAGGCCAGTCAAGCCCATTTCCTCGATGTCATCCAGTCAGGGTCAGAGGTGAAACTCAAGTTCAGGTCTCTCCCATCCCCAATCCACTTAAAGGCCACCCTTTGTCCAACGGCCTTGACTATGAGCAGAGGTGGCAGCCAGTAACCAAGGGCTGCTGTGTTGTTTGTTTCGGGTTTCTGCTCATATTTTATTTTCCTGGTTTGTTTGTTTGCCTGTTTGTTTGTATTAAAGAGAAGAAACAGCCGAAACCGGTGTGGCTCAGTGGATGGAGCATCGGCCTGGGGACTGAAGGGTTCTGGGTTCAATTCCGGTCAGGGGCATGTGCCTTGGTTGTGGGCACATCCCCAGTGGACGTGTGCAGGAGGCAGCTGATCGATGTTTCTCTCTCATCGGTGTTTCTAACTCTCTATCCCTCTCCTTTCCTCTCTGTAAAAAAAAAAAAATCAATAAAATATATTTTTAAAAAATAAAGAGAAGAAACAGGGGGAGGGAGGAGCTACTTTCTCCTGGGCTCTGAGAGGGAGCCAGGCCCTCCCCTCCCTGCCTTCAAGGCGCACTGTGCACTGAGTTGGAGGTGGAAGCTGCACAGGGAAGGTACCTGGGGGTTCTAGAGAGGTCAGAGGTCGGAACCTGTGACCCATCCACCCCACCCAGGAAGACTCAGGGGCAGGGAGGGAGACCCCTGGGCCCCAGCTACCACTCATCCCAGGTCCTTTCTTACCCCAGGAGGAGGAAGGGGCGACAGCATCCATCCATTGGAGGTGCAGAGGTGTGGGGTAGAGTGGCCAGCCCCTCACTCGTGGGCACCCCAGATGCACAAAAATGTCACTATTATTTCCCAATTGAGAATCTGGGCCAATGCTAGCCAAATTCATCTGTAACGTAAGTTTAAGTGTTCATTCTAAAATGTTATCCCTGGAACAGGCCTGAGAAGCCAGGTGGACAGTTTTACACGGAGAGTAAGGCCTGCGGACACCAGGTTCCTCCCGGTCCGCATCAACACTTTCCACCCTGGGTGCCATGAGCCAGGCCTGGCTGTAGGGCCGTCCCTGCAACAGCCCAAATTGTTCCCGAGAGAAGCACTAAAAATGTGTTTTATTGATTGATAGATTATTTTGTTAATTCTCGCCCAAGGATACTTTTCCATTGATTTTTAGGGAGAGTGGAAGAGAGAGGGAAAGAGAGAAACATCGACGTGAGAGAAAACCATTGATTGGTTGTCTCCTGCATGAGCCCCGCCCAGGGCCCGGGTGGGGGAGGAGCCTGCAACCCAGGTGCATGCCCTTGACCGGAATCGAACCTGGGACCCTGGGGTCCGCAGGCCGACACTCTATCCACGGAGCCACACCGGCTAGGGCTCAGAATACGTTTTACTAAAGCAGTCATTCCCATGAAGACAACCAGCCAGACCCTCCCCTCGCGGCCCCTGTCACCTCTGCCTGTCACCTGGGTTTCTGACTCACTTAGCAACTATTCAGTTTTTCCACTGGAACAGAGCCAGGGGCTCGGCAAAGAAAACAGGCCTCTGGGGCCGACCGGTGTGAGCCGGAGGGGGAGGAATCTGGAGTCACACACTGCCGGCATTCAGAGATAACTCGAGATTCTTCAAGTGCTTCCCGAGCGTCAGCCACCGGGCAAGTGCGTCTGGCCGTTCTTCCCCTGCGGAGAGATGCCTGTGCAGAAACGTGTGCCCACACAGTTTTCATAAAAACTTTTCTGTCGGTGGGCTCTGCCGAGATACAGCCTCGAGCTCATCGGAGAGCCTACACTTCAACGTGAATGTGCAGAAACGGCGGAAAAAAGATTAATAGGTCATTTATAGAAACCCCTTCTGTAGATGTGCATTAACTCGGAAAACAGAAGCGCAGGAAATGGCTTCGCAGGGCTACAATGCGGACTCCGTTATCTGCCAAGAAAAGCTTCCTGACAATGCCAGACTCGTTACCGAAACCGGTTTAGGAATTTCCTCCTTCAAGGCTTTCAAATGAATAGAACTTTCTTTTAAGGCAGGGGGGGGAGGCGTTTTGTTGCTGTCCTGGAGGGTTTTTTAGTAGCAACTAAAATTCTCAGTGTTCATCAGGATACCTCCAGGAACAGGCCCACAAAATAGACTTCCACACTCACTACTCCGGAAGGCTTGTTAAACTCTGCCACAGGGGACTAGAGGAGTCTAGAATGTTCTCCGGAGGGGAGATTTCAGATTCAATGAACAGCAGCAGGGTGCAGGGGGGTGGGAGGGGAAAGGGGAAAAGGGCGGGGATTGGGGGAGGAGGCTGGGGAAGACCTACCTGCTGAGAAGGGAGTGCCAAATGAGTGTGCACATCTCTCTCCACATGCGCCCCCACACACATCCCCAGCCTCTGTGTGTCCATGAGCCCCGGGACCTCCACCTCCTTCCTCCCAGTGTTGTTTCTCAAGGCCATGCAGCATCTGAGACAGCATGCATGGAAAGCACTGCCTTATGAGAACGGCAGCCTTGCTAAGTTACTCTTCTAAGTTACCTCTGTTTGCCAGGGAGCCTGTTTGCTTGGGGGCTCCATAATGAGAAGAGCAAAAGCAGAGGTCGCGGCGAGGTTAAGGGGTTTCCTGAGACTGAAAAGGGGCACCTTCAACGCCTCGTTAGGTCTTGCCTTGTATTGTCTTCTAATTGCTTCTCGTGCGTAAATCTCACTTCTCCCCAAAGACTCGGAGCTTCCCGGGGATGAGAGCCCGCTTTTTAATTTTGTGTGCTGGGAGTCTCGGGCGACGCAGAGCACGTAACCACTCGCTTAGAGCGGCCTGATGGGTTTATCGGCGGGGCAGGCCGAGCTCCTCTGGTGTGCCCCAAAGTGTCGGAGAGGGAGAGCAGAAGAAGTATTAATTTTGAATAGGAAAGCCTGCTTTTTAATTTCAAGACGTGAACATATTTTTTAATCTTTATTGTTGAAAGCATTACACAGGTCCTCCTTTTCCCCCAATAACACCTCCCCTCCAGCCCACTCCCATCCACCCCCTCCAGACCCTCACCACCCCTTGTCTGTGTCCATGGGTTTTGCACAGATGCACACAAGTCCATTGGTTGATCTCTTTCCATCCTCCCTCCCTCCCCTGCCTTCCCTCTGAGGTTCAACAGTCTGTCCATGCTTTCTATGCCTCTGGGTCTATTTTTGATCATATTTTTTTAATTACATCTTCAAAGACAAGAAGCTAAACTAGACAGTCATATTAAGGAGTTTTATTTATTTAATTTATGTATTTAACACATATGCTGTTTATTGTGTTATAGGCACTGGTCCAAGCATTTACAAACATCAACTCATTTAAATCCCATTCTATCTAATAAAAAAGTAATATGCAAATTGATCATACCTTCACTATGCCCACAAGCCACACCCACCAGCCAATCAGGAGCAGGGGCAGGGCCGAGGCATGCGTGAGGCCGCTGAAAGTGTGGGGTGCCCCCGGGACTGGGTGGTTGCCACCAGGGCTAAAGCCTGGGCTGGGGAAGTGGGACTGAGGCGTCTGGCAAGCACAGAGCCCCCGGCGCCGAGCAGTTGCCAGCAGCCAGGGCTAAGGCCGGGGGAGGGGGGGAAGGGAGGGGCTGGGCCAAGGCGGCCTGGGCAGAGCCAGCCATTGGCCCCATTAATGGGTCAGATTGGCCTGAGGGATCACACACCCTCAGTGCACGAATTTCATGCACCGGGCCCCTAATCTATATAGTAAAAGTCTAAGCAACCATTATGGCAGAATGACCAGTCGCTATAATGCACACTGACCACCAGGGGGCAGACTCTCAATGCGGGAGCTGCCTCCTGGTGGTCAGTGCCGCTCAGCCAGAAGCCGGGCTCCTGGCTGGCGAGCACAGCGGTGATGGCGGGAGCCTCTCCTGACTCCACAGTAGCGCTAAGGAACAGCGAGCTGAGTGGTAAGGAGCGAGTAGGCAGGAGGTAAGGAGAGAGGGATCCCAGATTGCAAGAGGGATTCTGGACTGCGAGAGGGCACAGGCTGGGCTGAGGGACCCCTATCCCCCACCCTTGTGCACAAATTTCTTGCACCGGGCCTCTAGTAACAACATATGATAATAAGATAAGAATTGGTATTATTCTTGTTTTATAATGTGCCCTAGGAAAGGAAAAGCAACTTGTCCAAAGTCATACAACCTTGTTGGAACTGGAACCTGGAAACTTTGTCTTGAGAGCCCATGCTCTTAAGCAGCAGTCTCCAACCTTTCCGACCTCATGGCCCACCAGTGATTTGTGGGCCACCAGTTGGCAACTGCTGCTCTTAACTACCGTCCTCTGTGCAAGCTAACTCACCTGGGGCAGGGGCCATGTGAGAGACAGACGGAGACAGAGAGCACAGGAGTGGGAGGGATTTGAGGGGCAAGAGAGGAAGAGGAGGAAGACTGCTATCTTCAGCCTCCAATTCAATTGTTTCCATTTCTGCATCCAAGTAAGCTTGCCCTCTCCAAGGAAAATTATGAGGGAGAGCAGACAAGGGACCGGTGGACTGCACACCCAATCCTTTAAAGGGCCCATGTCACTTCTGCTTACATCTGTTGAACAGAAGTTGGTAACACACCCACCCCCAGCTCAGAGAGAGACAGGAGTGCAGTATTAAGCTGGATAAGGATGTACCTACCTAACACTCTGTTGCTGGTTAACCCACTCCATCACTACAGAAGGCCTCTCCTCTCACCTGGATTCCTGGGACATACGGTATCTGCTGAGAAGGCCCTGTTTCAAGAGGATTTCCTGGACTGCCCTATCTAAGATCACACCCTGTCACCCTCTGACCCACTATTCTGCTTTACCTTTCTTCATGGAAATGTATCATTGTTTAAAATTACAGGTTATTTTTACTTTCACTGGTCTCCACCCCACCCCTCAAAGCATGGACTCCACAGGAGCCAGGGACTTTATGTCTTGTTCATGGCTACATTGCCAGCACCTGCATGTTGCTCAGTAATATTTGCTGAATGAATGGATGAATGAATGAACACCAGTCTCACTTGTCTCTCTGCGTCTGATCTTGATAATAAAACATGATGGGAAAGAGTTCCGTTAGCTTCACTGGTACCAGAGTTTTGTTGTCTGTCTTTTAAAAAGGGAGAAAACTGCCGGGACCAATGTGGCTTGGTGGATAGAGCTTTGGCCTGCGGACTGAAAGGTCCCAGGTTCGATTCCGGGGAGGAACTGCATGTCCATTGCTCTGACTTTCTATCCCTCTCCCTTCCTCTCTGTAAAAAAAAAAAAAAAAAAAAAAAAAAATCAATAAAATATATTTTAAATAAGTAAATAAAAAGGTAGAACACTGCTTTTCACGATAATAATGATACATCTCCTGGGTGTAGGATAAAACCCAAAAGCCTGTGTTGGGCTAACATTTCCTCAGTAAAGGGGAAGTGGAGGATAAGAGAACACAGAAGGCAGGAAACCAGGGGAGGGTGATCAGAGGGGGTCAGCCACCTTCCCGTGACCCTGACCTCATCCCCATGCACTGCCCTGGGGTGCTGTAATGTCTGACAAGGGTTGGGGCTCCCCTGAGGACATGGAACAAGATGGAAACCACACCCAGGGAATGTGGGGTCCAGGAGGCCTGGAAAATGCAAGCCCCTCTAGAATTTCCCCCCAAATCATGGCTTTTCCTAAATGACAGCACATGGCGAGTAAAGGGGAGCCCATCTTTTCTGTCAAAACTGTACATTATTTATGCTTCATCACTCATTTATATCCATTTCCATATAGGTTATGTGGAGACTTTGGTTGGAAGAGGGTAAGGTCATATAATCACAAGCTTTTCATCCTTGATATTTCAACTGAACACAATTCCTCTCCATTGCCTCAGAAAAGAATCAGGGAAAGGCAGGGCCGTCTGGTCTTCTACGAGCTGCACCCCTTTCGTCTACGCCCCTGGGGGGTGCAGTGCAGAGCGAAGCCAGCTGTGGTCAGGTGATCCTTCAACGCCACCTTCCTTTCTGCCTAATTCATTTCACCTCGGTGTCTGCTTATCCTACCATTTCCAGTATCAAGCTCAGAGTGCAGTTTTGCTTAGGGCCATGGTTGCCAAACTGCGGCTCGCGAACCACATGCAGCTCTTTGGCCCCTTGAGTGTGGCTCTTCCACAAAATACCAAGGCCTGGGTGAGTCTGTTGTGAAGAAGTCGTGTTAGAAGAAGTTTAAGTTTAAAAAATTTTGCTCTCAAAAGCAATTTCAGTCGTTGTACTGTTGATATTTGGTTCTGTTGACTAATGAGTTTGCCCACCCCTGGATTAGGGTAATGTTATTTTAGGAGTTAAGTGTGGGGACAGTAGTACAAATAAAGGGATTGGATGCAGGAGTGCTGGGAACAAACCTAGACAGCTCATTATTCTTCAAGAACTGCATATTCATTGCAAACTACATGGTCATAGTTACCTATGACCGTCAAAACCAGTGTGGCTCAATGGATAGAGCATCAACCTGTGGACTGAAGGTCCTAGGTTCGATTCCAGTCAAGGGCATGTACCTTGGTTGCAGGCACATCCCCAGTAGGGGGTGTGCAGGAGGCAGCTGATTAATGTTTCTCATCGATGCTTCTAGCTTTCTGTCCCTCTCCCTTCCTCTCTGTAAAAAATCAATAAAATATATTTTAAGAAAAAAACAAAAAGCAATTACCTCTGACTGCATTACAAATCACCCCAAAACTTAGTGACATAACACAGATGTCATTTTCTTATCCCTACAGTTTTGTGGGTCAGAAATCATGGCAGGGCCCAGCAATAAGGACTCATCTCTGCCTCACAAGGCTGAGGGCCTCATGAGGGCAGGGCAGGGTTAGGCTGAGAGATTTTGGAGAACAGTTGGTAGCTAGAGAATGGATGGAGGATTCAGACCCTAACCATACCCTGGTGGCTAACGCTCCCATGTGACCCACTCCAACACCATGCCTGCTCCTCCTATAAAGAGGCAGGGTCTGTTTCCTGTGCCCTTGAACCTGAGCTTGGCCTGTGACCTGCTTGGACCCAATGAATGCAGTGGACGTGACAAGAGGAGAATTCCAAACTTCCCAAATCTTGTAGCTTTTGCTTTCATTCCCTGGTCTCCCAGAGGCTGAAAGATTGAGGAGAGAGGTATCCCACATCCTAGTTGTCCTGGCTACAGAGCCAGTTGTGTGATGACCATCTTGGATTCCATGACAGCTGAGTGGCATACTTAGCTGAGATGACCATTCTGGCTGAGCCCTGCCTAGCCATCACACAATAATCTACACTAATAAAAGAGTTAGATGCAAATTGGCCGTACCTTCATAACACTCGCCAGCCAATCAGGAGTGAGTATGCAAATTAACCCAACAAAGATGGTGGGTTGATTTGCATACACAAGCACTGAGTGACTGGGGGTGGGACAGGACACTTGTGTTGTCACCATGGTGATGACACAGGTGTTCTGCACCATCCCAGCCACTCCGGGCCTCTGGGCAGCATGGGAAGGTGAAAAGGCAGCTCTGGGCCAGAGTGAAGGCGGTGCCAGCAGCCAGGGGAACGAAGGCCCATTCTTGCAGGAATCTTCATGCATCGGGGCTCTGGTGAGCACATAAAACTCAGGACTGTAGCTGTTTTCAGCCTTGGCACTTCAGGCTGCTTCGTTACACAGCAACAGATAACAGTTATGCTAAGCTACATGTCTTATTCCAAGTCAACCTTTTTAAATAAGTAGGCTCACTTTCCAATCTTTCTTCCTATTTAACCAGTAGCCTCTCTCTCTCTTTCCTACCTTAACCCCATGCCTTTAAGGTCTTTGTTTATCTAACAGATTAGACAATATCCAACAATGCAATGCAAAACCAGTGCCAATCAATGCAAAAAGTCAGGGCAGAGTGATTAGAATGTGAAGTGGCAAATCTTCCTAACTGTGTAAGAAAGCATGAAGCTGATGGAGGTAATGTGAGAGAAGCCCTTGAATCATGGGTAACTCCTCTGGCGAATGAGAATCTGCAGCTGGGACCGCTAACATTTAAAGAAGAAGAAATCCTCACAGATGATGGCACAATAACCGCTTCCGAAGGGACTAATTTGAATGTCAGGACTGAAGAGAGGCTCCCGGGAAACGGAGGAAACCTTCAAATATTTTTGCAGTAATGACCCTCTTTATGACTTGCCCACTGAAATCAAATGTAAAAGGATATTGTGGATGAGACCATATAATTTTGTGAGAAAATCACGCTTCTCAACATGAGCACTTGACTCACCCTTTGTTCTAACATTGAGCACGTCATTGACCAACTAACATTTGTTCAATGTAAGGCAAATTAATTTTAATGACTGTCTTACCTTTTTATAGCTCCGACCAAACCTTTTCACTGTGTCTGTTCCTGTCTTTCACTTTCGCTCGACCAACATGGCTCAGCGGCTCAGCATTAACCTATGAACCAGGAGGTCACGGTTCAATTCTGAATCGTGGGCTCGATCCCCATTAGGGGGCGTGCAGGAGGCGCAGCCAATCAACGATTCTCTCTCGTCATTGATGTTTCTATCTCCCTTTCTCTTCCTCTCCAAAATCAATAAAAATCTATTTAAAAAAAATGTTTTTAAATAAAACATTAATTTGGTTTGGGGAGGTACCAATTATTTGAGGAGCCCTCGGTGGCCTCTGTGAGTAGCTTTCACCCCTCCCCCTAACTAGCAGGTGTACCCACCGAGGGCGGGCTCCGCACATGCTGTGTTACATCCTCTGCACGGTGCACCCATCGTGGGCCTGCACAGGCGGCCGAAACTCCCAAGCTCGATAAATGTGACAGCGAACGACCCCCTGGTTGATGGGCTCACGTGTAGGCTTTGCCGCTGAAGAAGGGCACTTTTCCATCATCAGTCCCTGCGCACAGGAGCTGGCATCTGTGCCTCTCAAAATTGTTCACCTGCAGGCCCATTACGGAGGTCCTGCCCAAAGCGCTTTCGAAGGCTGGATGCGTTTAAAACCAACCCAAGCCCGTCGCGAGGTCCTGGGAAATCAGGCCGGCTCCCCCGGGGCTGGGCGGGGCGGCCCAGCGGCGAACAGGTGAGCCGCCTCACCCCGCAGGAATCTGGAAATGCCAGACACAGAAGCACTGCAGGAACTCCAACTCAGCCCGCCCGGCGGCCCCTTCTGGGCACGTGTCAGTAAGGGCCCGGCAGCGGGGCATCTGAGAAGGTCTCTGGGCAGCGATTATAAACCAGTTCAAACAAAGGGCATGGCAGGCTCTTAAAGCGACCAGGCTCTATTTATGGGGGGGGGGGGGCAGAGGGATTCCTCTTTCAATGTTGCTCACAAAAGAAAGTATATTTTTTGCCCTGACCAGTTTGGCTGAGTGGATAGAGCGTCAGCCTGCAGACTCAAGGGTCCCAGGTTTGATTCCGGTCAAGGGCATGTACCTTGGTTGCAGGCACATCCCCAGTGGGGGGAGGGGGGAAGGGGTGTGTGTGCAAGAGGCAGCTGATCGATGTTTCTAACTATCTC
This sequence comes from Antrozous pallidus, assembly GCA_027563665.1. NCBI lineage: Eukaryota > Metazoa > Chordata > Mammalia > Chiroptera > Vespertilionidae > Antrozous > Antrozous pallidus. The sequence goes on along the minus strand of CM050508.1, from coordinate 3,930,654 downwards.
TCTCCCTTCCTCTCCGTGAAAAAAAGCAAACAATAAAATATATTTGTTTAAAAAAAGAAAGTATATTTTGTAAAATATGTTTCTGTTGATGTCAGAGAGGAAGAGAGAAAGAAAAAGAGACAGCAGCATCAATGATGAGAACCATGGATCATCTGCCTCCTGCACACCCCACCCTGGGGTTGGAGCCCGCATCCTGGGCACCGGGCCTGACCGGAATTGAACTGTGACCTCCTCGGTCCTAGGTCGATGCTCAGCCACTGAGCCACGCCATCCGGCTGGGCAACAATGACACGGTGTGACACCCTTGAGGTTCAGTCTCTTGGGACTCCTCTTGCTCCTCCATCCCAGGAAGAACGTGTGAAGGAGAACCTTCCAGGGCTGCCTTCCTGGTGGTGAGCAGGGTCCCGTCCCTTCCTGCGGACGTTCAGAACGGACCACACAGGCTGGGCTGCAAGCACCCTTTACACGTGACCCCTCCCGTTCCTTGGACACCGGCCGTTCTGTTCTGCAGTCCATCGGGCAGCTCGAGGGCAAATGCAAACAATGCTTTCCGTTAGAATAACTTGTATTCAGGAAAGAGGAAAAGGAAAAAAAAAAAAAAAACAAGAAAAAAAAACAGCCGCTCTGTTGCATCTGTAGCAGAGCAGCCGGAGCCAAGTTCACCAGCGCTGGCCAACTGGAGGCCGGAGCTGGCCGGCTGAGCGTGCTGTCCCCGCCCCTGCATGAGGTCACGGCTGAAATATGGCATTCGACTTCTTGTGCAGAGGGAAGAGGAGTCCAAAGGAAAGCTGGCCCGCAGGAAAGTGTGTGCTCCCCCTGCTCCAGCCCTGAGTGGCTCTCTGAGCTCCCCTCCCCCTGGGTGGAGCGGGCCTTTTAAGAGCCGTCGGGGGGCAGGTCCAGGGCAGTGAAGCTGGGGCTTGCCTGTGTGCACCTCTCCAGGCTGGACAGCGGGGCTCTGAGCTGCAAGTGGCCACCCTCTCACACCCCATCTTCCCCGGAGCAAGAAGAGGCACCTGCCCGCCTGCCCACCTGCCCACCTGCCCACCTGCCCGGCCATGGGGGAGGACGCTGCCCACGCCGACAGGTCCCAGCACCCGGGCTCCGAGCTGCGCCCCGAGAAGCCGGCCAGCCCCAGCCCCAGCCCCAGCCCCGCGCCCTCCTCCACGCCCAGCGCCAGCCTGCGCCCCGGCAGCGTGGACGAGGCCGCCCGGGACCAGCACGCGCCGGTGAACGCGGTCACGGTGCTCACGCTGCTGGACAAGCTGGTGAAGATGATGGACGCCGTGCAGGACAACCAGCGCCACATGGAGCAGCGGCAGATCGGCCTGGAGGGCTCGGTGAAGGGCATCCAGAACGACCTGGCCAAGCTGGCCAAGTACCAGGCCTCCACCGGCAGCACGGTGAGCAAGCTGCTGGACAAGTCCCGCAAGGTGAGCGCGCACACGCGGGCCGTGCGGGAGCGCCTGGAGCGGCAGGGCGCGCAGGTGCGGCGGCTGGAGAGCAACCACGCGCAGCTGCTGCGCCGCAACCACTTCAAAGTGCTCATCTTCCAGGTCAGTGCCCCCCACACACCCCCGCCGACCCCCCACTCCTCCCGCCGTGCCACCGCCCGCATTCCTGAGCACAGTGGGCCTGGCTCTCGCCATCTGTCCATCTGTCCATCTGTCCATCTGTCCATCTGTCCATCTGTCCTGCCCAGCAGGGCGCAGACACACGGGCATTGTCCCTGTCCGCCTTCAGCAGGCGGAGGGGGGGAATCTGAGCACACAGGTGACCTTGCCAGCCCCCCCGAGGCCCACCCTCAAGGGCGATGCCCCCAAGGTTAGTCAGTTGGGTGGGGTCACTCATCGGGGCGCATCTGGACGGCCTCCATCCAGCTGGGGAAGGTGAGCAGGTGCCGGGCACCCCCTCCCTCATACCCATCGGGCTCCCTGCCTATGACCATTCAAACAAATGGCATGGGAGGCTCTTAAAGAGACCAGGCTGTATTTCTAGATTTGCTGGGGGAGCGGGAGGGGTTCCTCTTTCAATGTTGCTCCCTTCCCCCCCCCCCCCAAAAAAAAGTATATGTTTTGCCCTGACCGGTTTGGCTCAGCGGATGGCGCTGCCGCTGTCAGCTCACGGGGCCAAGTCGGTCAGTGGCTGTTTGTTAACTCTTTGTGCAAATGAGCGCAGCACGGGAGGTGTTTGTTTGTTCGGGGCGGGGGGGGGGGGGGGAGTTGTTTTTTAAATCAAACGGTTAAACTCATGACTTGTGTGGAGTCTCCCTGTGGCCAGAGGCTACCAGCGTTTGGGGGGCTCAGCAAGTCCTGAGGCTGATTCCGGTCCGGTTCACTCGCCTCGTCCTCCCAGGACTCTTCTGGCAAAGCAATCTTGTGGGGTTCTGTTCCCGCAAAGACGTGCTCACAGCACAGAGCAGAGCCCCTTGCAAACACCCCCCCGCCCTCAGATGTGCTTCTGATCGTGCAGGGACACACTGCCGAGCGAGAGGAGAGCTGTGCCATCCGTTCCCGTCACAGAGGCTGGTCTGCAGGACCTGCTGTTGCCAGCGGTTGCCCTGGATAAAGGGGCCGCTGGGCTTGTTTTAAGGCGTCAGTGGTGCAATGAATGCGGCAAGAGGCTCTCTGGGGACCAGCAGTCTGTGTGGGCCGTGGTTCCGCCAGGCGCTGGGCATTTGCGAACCCAAGGGCAGCCCTGCCTACTGCCCAGAGCCTTCCGCCCAGTGGCCCCCCGCCAGCTGGGACCCCAGGAAGCCACCGCCGTCCCTCCCTGCCCCACGGCTGTCTGCTTGTGAGCCTGTGAATAGGGGAGGATTGCAAAGCCCCGAGAGGGGAGGCTGACCACGGTCTGATTGTGAAAGCCACACAGAGGAGCCTTCTCTCCCAAGAGAGGTTTGGAAATGGGGCTTGATTCTTTCCCTAAAGGAATCTGCTCTGCCGATCAGAGGCCCAGCCTCCTCCTCCCCCTCCCCCAACAAGGACAGGCTCCTCCCGCTGCTTCACGGTCCCCCCCAAATGGCACTGGCCGTCCTGAAGCTTCAGGCGGCTCACGTCCTGCTGCATCTTGCAGGCTTTCTGCAGCTGGAAAAGTTTTTTTTAGCTTTGAATGCAAATGGAATAGCTTTTCTTTTTTAAAAATAGACTTTATTTTTTACAGAGAGGAAGGGAGAAGGATAGAGAGTTAGAAACATCGATGAGAGAGAAACATCCATCAGCTGCCTCCTGCACACCCCCTAGTGGGGATGTGCCCGCAACTAAGGTACACGCCCTTGATCGGAATCGAACCCGGGACCCATCAGTCCGAAGGCCGTCGCTCTATCCACTGAGCCAGACGAGTCAGAGCTGGAATAGCTTTTCGTGCACCGAATAAACTGAAGAGATGAGTATCTTTCTTACACCATATAAGAGCCTTACTTTATGAGTCCAAAAGGTAGTAGAAATCTCCCTCTGGAAGCATTGCTAAGTTAAATGCTCATCTCCACACAACACTATACATGCGCAGACCTGTTGGAGGACATCCCACTCCTTCCAGTCTGAGTCAAAGAGAATAACTCTTGACCTCGCCCTCAGTTCAGGAGGAAAACACAAGTATTTATCCGGTGGAGGGAAAACGCAATTTGCCGGGATCGGGTTTTGTTTGGATTTGCCACGGACATCTGTAGATGTTGGGGGATGGATGGAGAAGACAGGTGACTAAGAATTGGAGAGAACTCGAAATCTGACCAGCAGATAAACAATCGTTGGGGAATTTAAAGACACAGGCTGCTGCTAAGCCTGCCCATGGGGCCTCCTGTCTTGTCACATCAGGTTGACAGGTGTGAGATGGCAGCTAGAGAGGGAAGAAGTTCTCCGTATAGTGAGTGAAGGAAAGGTGAGACAGGGACGCTCAGGACCCGCGGGGAGCAAAGGGAACCCCAAGGCAACGTGTGTGAGCTCCACTCTGGGCCTCTTAGCAGGCAGCCCCCAAGGACCCTTATTTTTAAAAAAAAAAAAAAAAGAGCTGTTTAGGAGGCAAGGACCTGGGCCTTTCTTAAGCCACGTAAGATCCTTCCTTAGCCTAAAGGGTATTCGAAATCTCAACTCTCAGGGCATCGCCTGGTGGTTATTGAAAGAAACGAACACGAGTGCGGCTCCTCAGTGGAAGGGTTGCTCTTGCTCTTGATCCTTCTTAGAGCGAGGGCTTCAGGCGTAGGGAGTGCGCCAGTGGATAAAGCAATAACTGAGGTAGAGAGTGGCTCAGCGTAGGGGCTGCGAAGGTTAATGTCGCCATCAAACACCAGTTCAAATCCGAGTTTCCCCACTAGTCAACTGTTGCTGTTTTTTGTTTGTTTTGTTTTTTAAATATATTTTATTGACTTTTTACAGAGAGGAAGGGAGAGGGATAGAAAGTCAGAAACATGGATGAGAGAGAGAAACATCCATCAGCTGCCTTCTGCACACCTCCTACTGAGGATGTGCCGGAATCGAACCTGGGACCCTGTAGTCTGCAGGCCGATGCTCTATCCATTGAGCCAAACCAGTTTCGGCTGTGGGCATGTGTTATAGCTTCTCCACACGTGTGTCCTCATCTGTGCCCTGAGGATATTAATAACGGCCAAGAACGTTTAAGCTCTTCATAAGCCCTGCCCACACTACTGAGCGTTTTTCTGGGCGTTATCTTACTTCCCCCCAGTTTGCCGACGAGGATGTTGAGATAGTTATATCTTGTCTAGAGTTATGTATTAAGCAAGTGATGAAGCTAGGGTATGACCAATTCCAAAGTGTGTGGTCTTAAACATCAATGCTTCCCCCTTCCTAGCTCTCTCTGAGGGTGAGGAATCCAGGAAACAACACTGAAAATGGCTAGTGACTGGCCTGGGGTAAGAACTCGAGGAAGAGAAAGAAAGAAGGTAGCTCTTCCTGGGTGGATTTGAAATGCGTTTGCGGGGAGAGAAGGCTACACTTGTGTTTGGTTAGAAATGTGCTTCTTATCAACCCAAGGAAGACCTTGTCTGCATATATGCATAAGCCATGGACACAGGCAATAGGGTGGTAAAGGCCAGGGTGGGGGCGGGGGCTGGGCTCGGAAAGGTCAGTGGTGGTGGGGGGATGGACATCTGTAATATTTTCAACAACAAAGATTTTTTTAAATAAAAACAATACAAATAAATAATAATAATAATAAATAAATAAATATGCCTCGAATAAAAACTGACCTTGCCCTACTCAGGATCTTAAAACAGCTATGCTTATGCTTTTTTAGTTGAGACTTATTAGAAGTGACACACACACACACACACACACACACACATACCCCTACACACTCCCGCTCCCTACCATACATTGTATGACAACTACCATGTTGAGATCGGTATCATGTCACCACCGCTCCATGAAAGCCACGGTCCTGCCCACAGAGCCTTCCCCACACAGACCCTCTTGGCAGCAGCCCCGCCTTCCCCGTGTGGCAGAGCCGGGGTTCCCCAGACCTGGTACCAAGGCCACCTCAGACCTTCACGTGATGGCTGTCACTTCCAGTCAGTTGAACACTATGCTGGTCTTTCCTGAGTCCATTGGCTTTCTAGTTCACGACCAAGAAGTTCATGTGCAAGTGAACCAGGAGAGCGGGGGAGGGAAAGCTGTTGCTGAGGTGAGGCACATGGTCCTGGGTGTTTAGAAGATCATGTGTCTAGCTGAAACCAGTGTGGCTCAGTGGATAGAGCGTCGGCCTGCGGACTGAAAGATCCTGGGTTCGATTCTGGTCAAGGGCATGTACCTTGGTTGTGGGCACATCCCCAGTAGGGGTGGGGAAGAAGGCAGCTGATCGATGTTTCTCTCTCATCGATGTTTCTGATTTTCTATCTTTCTCCCTTCCTCTCTGTGAAGAATCAATAAAATATATATTTTTTAAAAAAAAAGGAGATCACGTGTCTAGCATGTCAGTTCCTGGAATGTCCTCCCACGTCTGCAGGTGCTTCTGGACTGGCTGGTCGGCTGGTCAGTTGGCTGGTTGGTCCCAGATGCTTACACATTTGCACTAAAATTCCAAACTTCGTCCTCAATGTATCCTGTTTAAATCATGTCATTTGTTTATTTAAACCTGTGCCGAATTTACATGGTAAGCCTCTCGGGCCTCAGCTATTACCTCAGATTACAAACCCAGGGGTAGCTAAAACTGGACAAAATTCATTTCCCTTTAAGCAATCAAGGAAATCGCCAGATCCTTGTTGAACTTAGCAGCTTTCCTTTCTCCCTTTCTATAAGATCAAGGTTTCAAATTCAGAATACTGTGGCAGGACCCGGGGTGGGTGCAATGAGACTCAGAGGGGTTGCTGATCCAAAAGCAAATGCTAACGGCTCAGAATGCTGATTCTTCACCGGCAAGGCGGGCCAGCTGTCTGCTAAACAGCAGAATTTCTACGGAAAGTCGGGGACTATGCAGTGCAGAGGGAATTTTCTCTGTTGATGGGAGGGACTGGGATTTCATAGGTAACTGGACCCCGCCTGAGGGTGCGGGGCCTGCTGTTGGCCCCTGAGGAGGTTAGTGGATGATGACTGGCAAAAGCAGTCGGGGGATGATTTCAAACCCAGGGGGAAAATGAGAGTCCTCCTGGACAGCTTACCCTTTCGTCCACATCTTGTTGTGAAACTGGGTGACGAGAGTAGAGGTCGGGTACTTGCTGTGGATACGTTCGTGGAGAATCAAGCCTTGAAATGTGTTCAGATATTCATCTTTTGGGCTCCTCCAGGGAGGTCAGAATTTTAGAAAGGTGCTAAAAGGGTAGCACCTTCGGATTGTTTGTAAATGGATTAAAAAAAAAAAAACACTGTCCTCCTTTCTCTGTCCAAAGCCGCTGTCCTGCAGCCCGCGGCTTCATTCGGGCTTAGAAGAAACAGGGCCGGGGTCACAACAAACACCTTTTCTAAGACAGCGGGTGATGTGCACATCGCATCGGCTGATGTGCCCTTCCTGGAACACTGGTTTCAATACGCTCCTTACCCAGCGCCCTTTCGGTCATGAGATAAACAAAACACGGTTCTTGCTGTTATTGTTTGCCCTTGTTGGATGCCAGCCCCCCCTCCGGCGCTTTATGGGAATAACGGATTACGGTTGGTGTTTCTTCAAAGGAGCCATCACTTTCGTGCGGTAAAGGACCCGGCTCCCGGGGGCAGCCTTGCCACAGAAGACTCCGTGTGCGTTGGAACTGAGCGAGACGCGTCCCCGCAGGCAGCTCGGGTCTCGGGGTCTGGGCTCCTGCGTGAAACAGAACGTGGCCGGCGTCAGCGTGCTCCGGGATGGCTCCCGCCGTTCGTAGCTCTGTCCCAGGGCGTTCAGGTTCACGGCGCCGAATCGGGTATTTTAGAGCTGGAAACCGCCTTAATCACCATGTCCTTTAACCTCGTTTTATATCAAAGAGGCCGAGGCCTCGCGAAGCGGGGCACCTGGACAGGTCTCATTCGGCTAACAGGAGAAATGACAGCGCTGAATGGTGAAATCGGGGGACACCAAGGCTCTCAAACCCACAAGGGCAGAGTTCACGGTCCCCGGGCCATCTGCGCCGGCGTCTCAATAATGCAGTGCGATTTGGCTTTGCGTTGTCTTCTGTGTTTGTGGTGCGCTACAAAGAACGCCTAACCAGGGTGATCTTAAAAAGGAATGGAGCCCTTGATAACACTGAAAAATAATGAAACTTTCCAGCCCTCCCGCATGTGAAAGGCTGCTCGGGGACTGTAAGCGATGCTCTCGATTCTTACGACGCGCAGCTCCCGCCAGCAGCTGCCTTCCTTCGGGGTGCAGTTCCCGTCGATGCTTTATCCGCTCGGCGGTCTGTCCCTGAGCAGCACGCATCGGGGAGAGAGAGCCATCTCTGAGGGAAGGAGGCCCATCAATCAGAATGTCAGGTGGGCATCGTTCCATTTTAATCACTCGTAGTTAGAGATTATTGGCTAAAGCATCTCATGGACATAAATTTATGATCCTCATATCCCTCCACGATGCCACCACCTCCCAGTGGGACGGCGACAGCCTTTGCTGTTGTCTTCTAACAACAGGGGTGATGGGTTAGTGACAGGGGAGCGAACAGCTGGCTTGTCTCTCTTAATCCAAGCTTTAGAGGACTTCCGGCGGCCTCCTTTTCCAACGCTAGTCAAAGAGCCTCCTCGTCTTTGAAAGTGCCCATAGCCGTGTGGAGGTGCAAAGGTTCGCTTCCAGGAGCCCCAGCCCAAAAGGTGCCCCGCGTGGGGGCAGGTTTCTCTGTGTTGGTGTCTATATGCACAGCTGGAATTATGAGCGCAAAAGAATTAACACGAACAGCAAACAAGCGGACGTGTAAGGGAAAATGCCACTGCTCAAGAGCCCTTCCATTCTTTCCCTCTTGCGAGCGTGTCATCCGTGTGTGTTTGAAGAGTTCTGTTTCATGCTCCCTCCCTTTGAGCTATTCCTGAGGGCTTCTGGGAAACTTCAGAACCAGGAGCAGGCCCTCAGGGGAGCCTGTCTTCAGGAGATGAATCTGTACGGCGAACAGTCAGCTGGTACAACTTCCGAAGGAAGCAATGCAACTCCCAGGCGATTCTTAATGCCACGCGAAGGGAATCACAACCCATCCTATCTAATAAAAGAGTAATATGCAAATTGACCATCACTCCCAACACACAAGATGGCAGCCCTCATATGGTCAAAGATGGCAGACCCCATCTGGACACAAGAGGGCCAGCAGGGGAGGGCAGTTGGGAGGGACCAGGACTGCAAGGGTGGGCAGTTGGGAGTGATCAAGCCTACAAGGGAGAGATGTTGGGGATGACCAGGCTGGCAGAGGAGGGCAGTTGGGGTTGACTGGGCCTGCAGGGAACGACAGTTAGGGGGGATCCAGGCCTTTAGGGAGGAGCTGTTGGGGGAGACCAGGCCTGCAGGGGAGGGTAGATGGGGTGACCAGGCCTGCAGGGGAGAGAAGTTAGGGGCAAACAGGCTTGTAGGGGAGCAGTTAGGCATCAATCAGGCTGTCAGGGGAGTGATTAGGGGGTGATCAGGCTGGCAGGCAGAAGCAGTTAGGGGCAATCAGGAAGGCAGGCAGGTAAGCAGCTGGGAGCCAACAGTCCTGGATTGTGAGAGGGATAGGGCCTAAATGAGCAGTCAGATATCCATTAAGGGGTCCCAAATTGGAGAGGGTGCAGGTTGGGCTGAGGGACACACACCCCAGTGCACAAATTTTGTGCACAGAGCCTCAAGTAGTAGATATATGGGCAGCATAAGTCAGCAGCGACAGAACTCAAGGTGTATATCTTGAAAGAGCCAACCAACTTGGAATCTTCCGAGAAAGTAGGTCAAAGACATTAGGATCAGAGGCCAAAGGCAGAAGTGTACCCTCCCCTGTCGAAAGGTGAGATCTCAAGTGTGTTCTTGAGGTGTGCGTGTCCTGAGCAAGGCACGTGTGCAGGTGAGACTGGGCGCCTGGGGGTTTGTGCAGTTTCAGAGTAGCCACTGTCCGAGGTTCAAGTTGAATTTCGATCCCAACAGTCACTTCCTATTAAATACCACGCATGCATTTTACGAAAGCATGGAGCTTTTTAAGGGTGTCAGCACGGTCCTGCTCCTGCACAGACATCCTGGAGAGGTGAGACCTATATGTGCTTGCACATTCACAGATTCCTGCGGGGACAGGAAAGGCAAAGGCTCGCCGTCAGCGTGATGCCATAAGAAGCCATGAAATAGACGCTGTCAGTACACAGAACACCAAGCACGGCTCCTCGAGTGATGAGAGTGACCGCAGACGCCTCGCAGATAGCCAAGGAGACGTATCTCACTCGGTCCCAGTCCCAGGAAGACGCACCAGCCCGTTCTGGATCATGTCTGTTCCCGCTGTGTTTATTCCCACAGTTGGCACTGGTGTAAATTTCCCTGGCAGCATGTAAGAGGATTCAGTGGCGGTTCCTACTCTCTCTTCTCTGCCCTCAGCTCTGCAGTGTGAGTCCGCCCGGTCATTTCTCTGTCCCACGCTCCCGCACTGTGCTCAAACCGTCCTCAGAGGACACGGAAGGAGAGGGATGAGCTAAGCTCAGCCATGTTTTTTTAGTAATGACATGGACATTGAAGAAAACATGCAAAATTATTAGTTAAATTCTCTTAGAAGCCTGGTTACCGGGTCTACCTTTCGTTGAAGTTGAAGGAAAGAAAGCTGGCAGGGCAATCCTTTGGTTACCGTGGGAGATGGCACTCATGTACCTCTTCTCACGGAGCCAAGGCTAATTTTGAGTTTTCCAACTGCATGTCTGCCGTCTTCACTAAGGTCTTTTTAAAAAAATATATATTTATATTGATTTCAGAGAGGAAGGGAGAGGTAGATAGAAACACCAATGATGAGAGAGAACCATTGATCAGCAGCCTCCTGCACACCCCCAACTAGGGATCAAGCCAGCAATCCAGGCATGTGCCCTTGACCAGAATTGAACGTGGGACTCTTCAGTCCGTAGGCTGATACTCTATCCACTGAGCCAAACCAGTTAGAGCCACTCAGGACTTTTAGTTAACATTTCCTTGAGCTCTTGGTGTCTTTATTTCCTTCAAGCAACTCCTGTTAAAGCACCCGAACCCTCACGTCAAACCCCACAAGTAATGTCTCTTCTGGACTAAGCATCAAAGCCCCAGCTACTTCTGTAGTCTGCCCCTGGTCCAGTCACACTCGTCCTCTGAGAAGAAACTCCTTCTTACAAATGGCAACCGCTGCTCTCCCCACGCCTTAGGTTCTCCGCATTTCCCAGCCACAGCCACAGTCAGCAAACCTGCTCCTAGACGTAGAGCAGGGCCCGTACTTTCACAGGCTTCAAGCCTTGCCAAGGGAGGGGCGTCTCCACTCCAGCTACCCTCGGGCTGTCTTAGAAAGTCTCTGTCCCCAACCTGCACTCATTCAACAAATAGCTGCTGAGCGGCCAGAACTATTCCTAGTCACTGGGGCATAACAGTGAACAGACAAAAACTCCACCTTCGTGGGGAGTCCCTGCCAATGAGGCAGGCGAGTTGAGGCTTGAAACATGGGAAAGTTGCTCTCTGTAAAAGTCCATGTCGTAAATGATTTGTGGGAATCTCATCCTCCTGTTATTTTTTAACTTTATCTTTTACATGGTGTTTCTGACATGTTTTTTTTTAATCCTCACCCTAGGATATTTTTCTGTTGATTTTTAGAAAGAGGGGAAGAGAAAGGGAAAGACAGATGTGAGAAGAACACATTGATTGGTTGCCTCCTGCACACGCTCTGACCACAGCCCAGGCCAGAGAGGAGCCTGCAACTGAAGTACTTGCCCTTGACCGGAATCCTACCCAGGACCCTTCAGTCCTCAGGCCAATGCTCTATCCATTAAGCCAAACTGGCTAGGCCCTGACAATTTGTTGACACTCAAAATGGGAGGGTGTAGATAAAAGAACGTGAAGGGATTAGTGAAAAAAACATATATACATCCCACATAGACACAGAGGACTATGTGAGGATAGCCATAGGGAAATGGAGGTGGAGGGGGGGGAATAGGGGTGGAAAGAGACTTTGCTTGGATCAATGGGCACATGATACAGTGTGCAGATGATGTTTCATTGCGTTGTACATTGAGTTGAGACCTATGTGGTTTTGCTAACCAATGTTACTCCAATAATTCAATTTTTGAAAATGGGTGGGTGTGGAGAAAGCTTTAGGAAATAAAACCTGTGATTTCTTCCCTCTACTAAGGATTCTATTTAACCAGGCAATTCTGCTGTTTACCTCTACCCAGGACTTTCCTCTTTGTTTCTAACCCGTTTAGAAGGGTTCAGGTATGAGTATGTGTGTGTAAGGGGGAGAGTATCCCAATTATACCATTCAGTGGTAATAAGGAGAGGAATTGTTGATTTTCTCCTTATCAAAACTTTGTTCATTTAGCCTTTGTAGCAAGAAATTTAAAAAATATATGTAGGCTCCCTCTTAGAGCATGTTTCTGATGACAATGTCGATTTTTCACAATCGCAAAATGAGAAGGGAAGTTCTCACTGTTAACATGACCTTTGTGTGAAGTTTAGATCCCAGACAGACTTCTGAAGTCACTAAGTGTACTGGCAGTCCGCAATATAACCAGGAAACATCACGGCTGTGGTGGAAGCAGGTGGTGTGGGCTCTGGCACCGGGCCCACCTTGGCCTTCTTGCAGAGCCCCTACTGTCCCTGCAAGTACAGTCCAAAGGCTGCTCATCTAGGTGAGATCCCCCTGTTCATGCCTGGAAGACACCAAGACCCAAGGAAATGAAGTTATTTGCCAAAAGTCACACACCATGTAGCAACACAGCAAGGCCTGGGGTTCACACCTCCAGTCACGCGCTCTTTCTACTGTGCTGTTTCTTCTCATGAAAATGTGAAGGCACTTGGTCGGGTCTTGTTTTCCAATATTCAAACAGAAATATAAAAATCAAAGAGATTTCCATGCTGAGGGAGCCAAGTCTGTCTATATTCAAATCTCTCCTCTTAGCAACATTGGCGAACCATTCCCCTTGCCCTGTGGAGGCAGTGCCCAGGCTCTGCCCTCTGAGACATGGCAGGGGCAGGTCTTTGCCTGTGTGCCTAGAAGCTAGAGAGAGGGGTGAACTGGGCATAGGGTGTCGGGGTGGGGGGAGTCCTGAGCTTCTCTTCTCACTCTTAGCTCTAAGGGGGGTGGTGGCTGAAGCATTCCTTGTCCAGGAAGCCCTGTTTAACAATAGAGGCTTGATAAGCTACACTTGGCATCATAATTCCCCTTTGCTACTCTAAATGTGGCTCTTTTTAATGCCCACAAAGGATACACTGAACCACAGTGTTTTGTGAGTGGGTCCCCAGGGAGGCTGGCCCTTGCTTCCCTTCCTCTAAAATTATGTCCTCGGAAGAACTAGAATGCACTTGGGACAGATACCAAGGTTGGCCTTATCTTTACTTCCTACCGCTCGTTGGGGAGGAAACCCGGTCAGGGCTCTACATGGGGTCTGACACTTGAGGACTTCCTGTTTTCTCTCCCCTGCCCCCACCTTTAATCTTCCAACTTGACCACCAGGCTCCTTCTCGGTGGGATAGTGGCAGAAACCAAGCTGGGTAGGAGAGAAGTTCACGGTGACTTACTTTAGCTCCTTTATAGAGGCAGCTTCCTGGTGGATCTGAGCCACAGCCCACTTCCCCCTCTGCCTGTCACTGATAGAGCCCTGCCAGAACCCTCCTAATCTTTCCATGGGGGGTCCTTGGCCTTTTCCAGCTTGGGGGGAGCAACCGGGGGGGGGGGGGGAGCCTTGACTGATGGACAATTAACTCTTCATGTCCTAGAAAACTGAAGCCACAAACATTGGGTTTCTGTCATGCCCCAAACTGACAGCACAGGCATTACGGTCACTCCCGCCTGCTTGGGGAATGCATCACTAACGTGAAATCTGCCTTGTCCATCTCTGCAGGAAGAGCACGAGATCCCCACCAGCGTGTTTGCCAAAGAGCCCGTGGCCAGCCCCCACGAAGGGAAGGAGGAACTTGCCGATGAGAACAAGTCTTTGGAGGAAACCTTGCACACGGTGGACCTCTCGTCGGAAGATGAGCTGGCCCACGACGAGGAGGCCCTGGAAGACAGCGCAGAGGAGAGCATGGGAGAGAGCAGAGCCGAGAAAATCAAAAGGTCCAGCCTCCGGAAGGTGGACAGCCTCAAGAAGGCCTTCTCTCGCCAGAACATCGAGAAGCAGATGAACAAGCTGGGGACGAAGATCGTGTCTGTGGAGAGGAGGGAGAAGATCAAGAAATCATTCGCTTCCAACCACCAGAAAACGTCCTCCGGGAAAAGCTCCCCCTTCAAGGTCTCCCCTCTCACTTTCGGGCGCAAGAAAGTCCGAGAGGGGGAAAGCACCGGGGAGAATGAAACCAAGTCCGACGACGCGCCCAGCAGTGAGCACGTGCCCAATGACCATGACCACGAGGGGAGCTCCTTGGCCGAGGGCCTCTCCCAAGCATCCCTCTCCAGTGTCCTGGCCGAAGGGAAGGGGGCCGAGGGGGAGAGTGGGAGGGCAGCCTCGCGGGGGAGCAACTCGGGCATGGACAGCAACGTGGACTTGCCCATCGAGGAAGATGAGGAGTCGCTGGTGGCCCGGGAACAGGCACAGAAGGTGCGCTATGAGGGCGGCTATGCGCTCACCTCCAAGGAGGCAGAGGGGTCAGAAGAGGAGGACGCCCAGCCCCCGGTGCTGCAGGTGGGCCACACAGCCTGAGCGGGAGGCCCCCTGGGCCCAATGTTGTCCATGTAGCGGCACTCACATGACCAAGATCCGCTATGAAGGCAGCCTGTCGGGGGCTCCATTTCTAATTTGCTCCTAGGTTCTGTTTCTGTAGGATTTCTCCAGGATTGCCCAGAAGAAATGAAGCACTTGAAAACACTGATCAGTTTAGCTTAGAAGAATCAGAGGCTCCCGAAGACCCTGGTCATGAAAGGTGATTGGTTTGGGACCATTCCATAAGCTTGCTGCAGAGCGTACCAGCAGCAGGTGGAATTTCCCAGAACTCCGTGCATCTGTTAGTTATTTTTCAGGTGTATGATATATGACATACATGCGTATTTAAGCTAAAGGGTAACTACTTTTTTTTAAAAAAAGAAAACACGTTTTTTAAAAGGTAGAAGAAAAAAGTTCAGTTTAGCATCCACCTAATAGAAACCGTTGTTTTCTTGAAAATAAAGTAAAAACTGTAGTTTTTAGCTAAAGAAGTAAGACATGTAGGAAAATCAGGACTATTAGAAAAAGAAAACTGAGAAAGAGATGTGGGAATATAAAAAAAAAAAAAACAGGAACAAAGAATGCCAAAGACAAAGAGAGGAAAAAGTATGTGTTTAAAAGTAGAATATTTACAATCTAAACTCAAATATTTCACTCTTTATAACAATACTAAAGAAGTTCATATATCTGGACTAATGTTATATATTTTCACAATATTTTTATTTTCTAACATTTTCAAATAATATAGACATTTTACTGTGTTAAAGCTGTATTTTTTAATATATAAAAGACATTAGAATATTCCTCTGAAGAAGCTCAAAAGGATGTTGTCTCTTTAACACTGGGAATGAATATAACTACTCAAAATTAATTAATGCATACTGCCTTTTCTAGGAAGTTGGATCAGACTATCTTTAATGTAATGCTTTCCAAATTTGAAATAACACTTGCGTTCAAAATGCAATGCTGGTTTATAGGATGTTAAAATCAACAGGTTTGGAAAACGGAAGGCTTCTGTTTGTCCTTTTTTCAGACATAATGATCATTTTGTTCCAGGTTACATTTTATTTATAGGTCAATTTCACATCGTTTTAATATTTTCATTAACTTTTTAAAGCATGCTGGTGTTTATGTATATATGCACATATAGTCAGATAGGGTAATTTTTACTACTGCCTAACATTACACTAAAATGATGCTTTATCTATTTTTAATTACAGGATGCTAATGTTTTGAGAATAGTACCGAACACTGGTTTGAAGACAGGTAGCAGGGGGCAGATCCCCGCCTTAAGATTTCGCCACTCACTATACGTAGCCTTGCAACTACAGCTAATCCAACACAGTATTAACAGACTGCTTTGTCTTATAAAAAGAGATAAGTTTAACTAGTGTATTGATGGCATGACCTATGCAGCCATCCTTGTTTTTGCAATCATGTACCCCACGAATTAGATGGCTGAGCTCACAATGGCTGTGTTCAAGAAGACTAAATAAACCAAAAATGAAAAGTGCCTAGCAGTGTCAGTCTGTGGGCAGGACAATTTTAGAACAAGCCGAGAGAATTGATTTTTAAACGCTCCTCCAAATATAGCTGTAATGTTGATTGTTTCCCGTCTTGATTTCCCCTATTAACTCGGCTTTCTCTTTTCCCCAATCTCATTTAGAATCTGAGTCTCATTCCTCAAGTTTAACTTTCTTGACATCACCTTGCTCCGCTCTGGGGAGCAGCTGCATTGATTGCAGCTGCTGGTGAATCTGATATTTCCATCTGCATTTTTACTCTTTGGTACCAGGCCTCAAAATACCTTAAGCAGCCGAAACCGGTGTGGCTCAGTGGATAGAGCGTCGGCCTGCGGACTGAAAGGTCCCAGGTTCCATTCCAGTCAAGAGCAAGTACCTTGGCTGCGGGTACATCTCTAGTAGGGGATGTGCAAGAGGCAGCTGATCGATGTTTCTCTCTCATCAATGTTTCTGACTTTCTATCTCTCTCCTTTTCTCTCTATAAAAAATCAATAAAATATATTTTTTAAAATACCTGAAGCAGCCCCCGCAAACATGAATGGATCGGGCTGGGCATTCAGTTACTCCACACAGATGAACCTCTGACTCCTGCAATGCCATCCATCCGGGGGAAGACTTCATTTCGCATCTGGCCCTCAGCATGCCTGTACCACCTGCACTGGGTTGCTATGACTTCTTGTTGCCAAGGAGGTGGAGGACCCAGGGTTAACGTGAGGATTGCATTTCCTTTTCAGTGCGCATGTCATATAGTGAAAAACTACACGCAGGCATCATTTCAGGTGTTACGGGCAAACAATTTACTCTGTGCTCCACATTCAAAGCATTAAAATCCTGAGCAATAAACAGAACAAGGCCAGATAATGGCTGGAAGACACACACAGCCGGGATCACAGAGAGGAGGTGTGGAGGAAGCAGAGCTGTTTCCTCTGGTGATTGTTGAATTATTTGCATTCTGGTGAGGCTGCAAAGTCCCCAAATTAGAGATGTCTTCCCTCTCCCGCCCCCTCTCCCCCCAGCCACTAACCCATTTCTAACTTATGTGCCCGGCGCTCATGGGATTAGTTTGGCCCCAAAGGCTGGTTGTACATTAATAAGCACTGAGATCCATATCTCAGAAACATAATTCAGGAGCAGGAAACTTCATTACATGGATCACAAATCTCACAGAAATACAGCAAAGATGTCACTTTCCTACGAGATTTTATTCTTAAAATATACAGATCTATATTTCAACGGGAACATTTTTCTCTTTCCAATTAGGGATCCAGTCTATGTCTGAATTTCTTTATACACATGAAAATAAAAGACCCACACTAGGGCCAGATCTGCACAAAATGAAGTTTTTTGTTTTCTTTTGTTTTTTTCACATTGATTGTGTGGTGAGAGCCCAGAATGTTTCTGCTTTGGGGGAAAAAAAAAAATCAAGGTTTGAACCTCCTGCATTTCAGGCCAAGACCAGGAAACCGGAAGTTCCTTGGACAGAGCCAAGCGGACGGTGTTGGGAAAGGTGACATTGAAAGTAGTTTCCTACATTAGGAGACTAATGGCCGGGCCCAGTTAATTCTTGCCTGAAAGTTTGTTTACTGCCCTCCGGCCCCAGCCTAAGTGATTTTATATTGGAGATTGAGAGCATGAGGAATGGAGGTGCAGGCAGCGGTCATTATTAACACTTCCATAGCAACCACCCGTCCTCTCCTCCAGCGCGGACACCAGATGAAACTGGCATTGTGACCTTTGTGTCATGCTGGGGCTGGGTGTCGAGATAAAGACTTCTGCAGCCAGGAGCTCATGCCTAAAGGGAATGGGCAGTAACTCCCATTGTGGAAGAGAGAGTCTTCTTATTTTTGTCTTAAACATGGCATTGTCCTGAAGCACTGAAATTATTTTTAACTCTCCGGTCAAACTTCCCAGTGAAGAAGCCAGACCTTTAGCAAAACAGCATGATAGTCATACATGTCGACTTTTCACCATAACACCAATTCATTAAATATGTACTAAGCAGCTGAAACCAGTTTGGCTCAGTGGATAGAGCATTGACCTGTGGACTGAAGGGTCCCAGGTTCGATTCTGGTCAAGGGCATGTACCTTGGTTGCAGGCACATCCCCAGTAGGGGGTGTGCAGGAAGCAGCTGATCGATGTTTCTCTCTCATTGATGTTTCTGACTTTCTATCCCTCTCCCTTCCTCTCTGTAAAAAAATCAATAAAATTAATTTTTTTAAAAAAAATATGTACTAAGCAATGCAACCATTTGTCTCTCCCATTGGCTAAAAATTCTTAGTCCCCAAAGCAAGAAGACACAAGCCTGGGGAGAGAGAGAATCAATATTTATGTATTTTTGTCAGTCCTCACCAGAGGATATTTTTGTATTGATTTTAGAGAGAGTGGAGGGGAGGAGGAGAGAGAGGAAAACATCAATGTGAGAGAGACACATTGATTGGCTGCCTCCTGCACAGGACAGACCATGGCTGGGGATTGAGCCTGCAACCAAGGTATGTGCCCTTGACCAGAATCAACCAGGAACCCTTCGGTCCACAAGTCAATGCTCTATCCACTGAGGCAAACCAGCT
Organism: Antrozous pallidus; assembly: GCA_027563665.1. Lineage (NCBI taxonomy): Eukaryota > Metazoa > Chordata > Mammalia > Chiroptera > Vespertilionidae > Antrozous > Antrozous pallidus. The sequence goes on along the minus strand of CM050508.1, from coordinate 3,912,365 downwards.
AAGGTGGGAACCAATCTTTTTGACAGCTTCTGTTACACCAGGCTGGGATCTCCAGTGGTCAGGTCCTGCGTACCTACCACACACTAGACACAAGCTCTATCTCATTCAATCAAACAAGTCCTATTAAAAAGGTGCTCTTTTCGCACCTGAGACTCTTGACAATTTATTCCAACAAGTAAGATGGGGGAGGGAGGGAACTCCAGCATTCTTAACCAGTCTAGGTTCTCACTCATCGTGTTATAACTTAACTGTTTTTCCTTTGCTGGTCACAGAGTGAAAAGTCTGGCCCAAGTTCATGTAACCATTGAGTGTGAGAGTCAGTGCTCAGTCTCAGTCTGAACTCCATGCTTTCGCCAAAACAGACTCCTAATTGTATCACCCAACTATGCTTAACGACGAGTCACTGTACAAGCTCTCAAATGGGGTAGTATTAATGTCATTGTATCGCCCCTCAGACAGCAGGTGTCACAGATAGCCACGCTACGTAAATGATTTTGGTGACTGTCATTCAATGCTAAGAAAAAGCGGCTCCTGGTTCTTGGGGAGCCACACAGAGACTATTATTCAAGTTTGCAGAGGGGGTCCCCAGCTCCTTGGCATTGTCCATTGTCAGGAGCTGCCGGGTTCACTTTGGGGCATGGCTTCACAAGGGCAGCTTGTCAACAGAGAGAGAGGCGGGGATTGGCTGATTCGGAGATGGCACAGCACGTCCGCTCCAACCCTGTACGTTAGAGGAATCATCCCCTTGTGTCATGCTGGAGCAATCACCATATCCTGCCTGGACACGTCCTCTGATAGGCTGAGAAGATAAGTGGTAAATCAGCATGGGGTTGTGCAGGGGAGGACGGAGGTTCAGAAGGACGGTGAACCTCGGGGAGAGGGAGACCTAGCCTTGATGACAATTCCTACAAAACTGTCCAGCTCTCTTCCCAAGGGGAACAGGAGCACACGCTGGTGCCTCCATTTCTGTGCTCAAGCCACCAAAGGAAGCCCTCCAGGCCAGGCCTCTTTCGTCGAGACGGGTGCTGCAGGGAGACTGTTTCCAGAGGCTCTGGCAGGGGGCGCAAACCCAAATGTCTACGGGGGCTCCCAATGAGCAAAATGGTGCCAGGAGGTGGCCCAATGGTGCCAAAGTCCACACCCTCTGGATGGGGTGCCCTTCTAGCTCATCCGCCCAAAGGTGGTGCCTGTTTTCAATTTCCAGAAAGAGATGGTACATTCTAGGAGCCACCCAGGATTGGGGTAAACTGCCAGCCACTACCCAACTCCAATTGCCATGTCAGAAACCAAGCCCAGCCGAAACCGGTTTGGCTCAGTGGACAGAGCGTCAGCCTGCGGACTGAAAGGTCCCAAGTTTGATTCCGGTCAAGGGCACGTACCTTCGTTGCGGGCACATCCCCAGGAAGAGGTGTGCAGGAGGCAGCTAGCTGATCAATGTCTCTCTCTCATCGATGTTTCTAACTCTCTATCCCTCTCCCTTCCTCTCTGTAAAAAAATCAATAAAATATTTTTTTTAAAAGAAACCAAGCCCAGTGTTACCAAAACTTCTACTTCTTTTAAAAAGGGCCAAAATTCAGATGTCTTTCTACATGAAATCCTCTTTGCTTTTAACTCTTGGCAACTGGCTCAAATCATTTTAACTAGCATGCAAGCCAGTAGTCACTGTCTGCTCTTGATGTATCCCTGGCATGGACCACAGTTTCTGGCTTCTGGTCTATAGAGATGAATGTAATGCTCTGAACACTCCTTCCCATCCTGAGGCACAGACTCAAGAGTAGAAGCTAGTCCCAGGATTGGATTTGCCTTGAGAAAAAAAACACAAACCTTCTTAGGGAAATACAGAGTCTCAACGCACTCTTCCCAGAACTTGTAAGCAATGTTCTCTTACTGCTTCCTGAGTTTATAGACTCCTGTTCATGCTGCATATCTAGTGACTGGGGAGAGGGCCACCTATCACAGCAAAAGGTGGTTAGAGGATCTATTTTGTTCATCAGGTTATTCTGTTCATTAGATTCCACAGAGACATTGAAGCATGCAACAGACTGACGAGTTTCAGAGGGAAAGGGAAGGGGAAATCATTTACCAAAGAACACATATGCAGACAATAGGGCGGTAAAGGCCTGGGGAGGGGGCAGGACCAGGGTGGAGGGGGTCAATGAGGGAAAAGGGCGGGCATCTGTAATACTTTCAACAATAAAGATAAATAAATAAAAAGAAAGGTGGTTGTAGGTTCTCCAATGGCAAAGCACCACTTATTATTAGCATCGATAACTATCTATGGGTTACCGACAGAACCCTTCCTTGTCTAAGGGATTGGCAGTTTTGGTAAACTGAGCATAGGATGTGACTATCCTATTTCTATGTTCCAGTTGCAAAATACCTACTAAAAATACATATTTATTTATATATAAAATATTTATACATAATATATATTTTTTCCAGTTGAAAATACCTACTTATGTATAATAATAAAAGCGTAACATGCTAATTAGACTGGACATCCTTCCAGATGACCTTCAAAATGAAGCCAGGGCTGCAAGGGAAACCCAGGTCCCAGGTGCCAGAGGGAAGCGGGAACGGCAGTTGGGGGAAGGAAGACCTACTATTGCACAAATTCTGTGCATGAAGCCTCTAGTATATATATATATGTGTGTGTGTATATATATATATATTCCTGTCAATAACTTAGAGGTCCTACAGATGACAAAACAGCAAGTCTGAATTCTGCTCTGCAATACATCACAGCAAAATTGCCAGCCAACACTCCATTCTTCCACTCTTTCTTGCTCCTAATGAGGCACTAAAGGGAAAGAACACAGCTCAGGTTTGCGGATGCTAAATGGAGCCTTCAGAGCTCAGTGTTGGGGGGAAACTGTCACAGGTGCAGTGCAGGGGGCAAGCGGCTCTTTGTCAGGGAGGAAGCGGCCACCACCGGAGCCGTTCGGGGATTAGCTGCTCTCCCAGGGGCCCTGGTCGCTGCTTCCAGAATCCCAGGGACACGCAGGAAAGACCTTGTGAATGTGCCTGACCTGAAAAATCAAATTTCCTATGGACCTTCCATCAATAATTTTCAACCCCCACAGAATAGAAGGAAGCCCCCTGCCAGGATGGTGGAGAAAAGCAATATCTCAGCTTCGGAGGCTGCCCTTGAAGTCAGCCAGAGGAAGGGAGTCTGATGCAGATTGGGTATCATTCCATAATAATCTTTCCTTTTCTCTCTTTCTTTTTAAACTAAAATTTCTCTCCCTCCTACCTTGTAAGTAGACATTTCAGAGATAAATAAAAGCAGGGAGACGTGCACTATCCAATAACCTCAGGCAGTTTTCGTCTGCCGGAGAAGTTTCCCCAGTAAAAGGTATCTGCTTTGTTTTGTTAACATCTATGACGGGTGCTGGGCCTATGGATATGACAGAGAATAAGAACAGAGTTTTTGCCGAAACCGGTTTGGCTCAGTGGATAGAGCGTCCGCTTGCGGAATGGAAAGTCCCAGGTTAGGTTCCGGTCAAGGGCATGTACCTTGGCTGCGGGCACATCCCCAGTAGGGGGTGTGCAGGAGGCAGCTGACGGATGTTTCTCTCTCATCGATGTTTCTGACTCTCTATCCCTCTCCCTTCCTCTCTGTAAAAAAAAAATCAATAAAATATATTTTAAAAAAGAAGAAAAGAAAAGAGTTTCTGCCATCTAGGAACTGTGTATTGGGGAAGGAGAGAGTGCTGAGAATCGCCACGTTAGGATTTTAAGCCCGGCCGTGTGGCTCGGGCTCAGGGATTGAATGTAAACCTATGAACCAGGAGGTCACGGTTTGATTCCTGGTTGGGGCACATGCCCGGACTGGGGCTCATCCCCAGTGGGGGGCGTGCAGGAGGCAGCCAACCCACGATTCTCTCTCCTCATGGATGTGTCTATACCGCTCCCTCTCCTTCCTCTCTGAAATCAATAAATATATTTTTTAATATTTTAAACTTATAACAGCAAAGCAAAAGGGAACAAATAATTTAAAAGAAAAAGAAATCAGCCTGGCGAGCGTGCAAGCACAGGGCGGGTGCTGGGGGGCGGGGGGGGGGGGGAGGCTCTGCGAGCTGCCAGCTATGAGTTTGACATCTGCTTCCCCTCAGTGCAGAAGAGGGCAATCAGACCCTCTGGACAATGCTGGGTGCCACTGACCCCGTGGCCCCCATGTAGGGAGGACCTGGTGGGTCGATGAGTGGCACTGTGGGGCTCAGCCTGGCCTTAAAGCAGAAACCACTGCCAAGCATGGCAAGGCCGGGTAACCACCTGGAGGTGCTCCTATGATAGCCCACCACCACCGATGGAGCCCACCTGCTCTCTATGGCCACATCCACAAGGATCGCGGGTGTGCAGGCCTCGCTGGAGACCAGCTGCCCTCCTGTGAGGGTCTAAAAGACACCATTGCCTGTGCTCTGCCCTTTTGGAATGAAGAAATCATGTCCCCATCAAGGAGGGGACACGGGTACTGACTCAGCTTTCTGAAGAGGCGATCATGGAGCTGCACCTGCCGACGGGGCTTCCCGTTCCTATGAACTGGACGAGAACTTGGAGCCCATCGAGCCCATGCAGTTCCTGGGGGTGAAGAGCCCGTGGGTAAAGCCATGGAGGCTGTGGCTGCCCAGGGCAAGGCCAGGAAGGGAAGGCGAGTGGGCAGACGACCTTCCCAAGGTCACCTCCCTCCCAGCCCAGCCCTCTGCATGCCCCTGTGCACATGCCACACTGACCGAGTCTGGAGGCATCTGAGGGTGCAGCTGCAGATGAGGGCAGGTGGATCCCTATTTTGTTTTAGCCATTTTGTCTCCCGCACCCTCTCCCTTAATGCAACTCAGTCAGGATGCCACCTCTGGGGTCTGGGACCTCGTCCAAGCAAAGGAAGACTCTTATCTAAGAGAGTCCAGAGGTGGTAACTCCATTTTTGTTTTGTTTTGTTTTGTTTTTTGCTAGTGTTTTGTTTACTACTAAGGACCTGCTTGAGATCCTTAGGGAGGGAGAGAGAGGAGCCTTGTTAAGGCATGACCCAGGAGGAGAAGGTAATATGCTAATTATGCCAGACATCTTCCGATGACCTTCTGGACATCCTTCCAGACAAAGCCATGGTGGGAGTGCCAAGGCAGAGGAAGTTAGGGACAATCAGGTCAGCAGGGAAAAGCAGTTAGGGGAATCAGGCCGGCAGGCAGGTGAGCAGTTATGACCCAGTGGTCCTGGATTGCTAGAGGGATGTCCAACTGCCAGTTTGGGATTGGGCCTAAACTGGCAGTTGGACATCCCCTGAGGGGTCCCAGACTAGAAAAGGTGCAGGCCATGCTAAGGGGACCCCCCACCACCACCACACCTCCATGCACGAATCTCGTGCACCGAGCCTCTAGTTTCTACAATACAAAACAAAAACACCTTCTGGGGATTTTCCTGGTGGTTGAAATACTCCCACATGTGGTCAGCACAAAAGAAGCCATTCCTCAGCCCATGGCAGTGAGAGGCCTCTGGGTCATGCCCAAAGGCGTCTCTCCCTGTGCCCGAGCTGTCAGTCCTGTCCCAGGGTGTCTCTTCCTGTGCCCAAGCTGTCAGTCCTATCCCAGGGTGTCTGTCCCTGTGCCCGAGCTGTCAGTCCTGTCCCAGGGTGTCTGTCCCTGTGCCTGAGCTCTGATCCTGTCCCAGTTGTGTGGCCCTATCACTTGGGCCAGTAAGTATTTGGGGTGTAACTACTGAATCATTTTCAGATCAGTACAATAAAGGAGGGCTGTGCAATAAGTGTAAATAAATAGCTGAAACCGGTGTGGCTCAGTGGATAGAGCATCGGCCTGCAGACTGAAAGGTCCCAGGTTTGATTCCAGTCAAGGGCATGTACCTTGGTTGTGGACACATCCCCAGTGGGGGGTGTGCAGGAGGCAGCTGATGGATGTCTCTCTCTCATCGATGTTTCTGACTCTCTATCCCTCTCCCTTCCTCTGTGTAAAAAATCAATAAAATTTTTTTAAAAGAATAAATAAATAAAAATAAGAAAATCTTCAGCCTAAGAAAACTGTTATTTGAGAAATAGTCACTCAAGATAGCTCATGGAGGTGCTGTGGCCAGGCTGTGTGACATCATACATGTCCAGGCTCGACATGGAAGGAGGCTGCACTGTGGAGGCTGAAGGTGTGGAGACAACGAGGACACAGGAATAGAGATTTCTCTGCTCTGAAATATGAAGCAAAATGGCGGGAGGGGGATTTTTAGGGGGGAAATGGTTTTTAAAATGCAACAGTGGCAGTGAGTGCATTCTTCCGTTCTAATTAAGAAGCCAGTGTGGGGCCTGTGCGAAGCCAAGGAAGGGCGCCAAGAAGAAGACAGGAGGGAAAAGAGGAGAGAGAGGAGAAGGAGGAGGAGGGATGAAATAGAAAGGAGGAATAAATCAATTAAAAAGAAACCGGAGTCTAGAATTCATTTGTGCTTCAGAACAGGAGGAAAGCTTCACCTCCCACCATTACCACATCTCCTCTCCACAGCAACATCAAAGAAATATAAGGGATTTTATTTTTTTCCCCACAAAAGATGCATTTTTCTCACAAAAGATGCATTTCTGCCTAATTATTGTCATCCTAAAGTTTTTAAACTAACCTGTTTGATCTATCGCTTTAGAATACCAATTTTTCATACCTGTTTCTTCTAAGTACTAAAAAGACAAAGAGACTTCCCTTCCTTTTATTGTTCTTTGAATGGGACTAGACATTAAAAAAGTAGATTTACATTGCTAGTCATCGCTTGCAACTTCTGAAGCTCCCCACGAAACTCATATATTCATTTTTCTCCCTACTGAAGTGACAAGTTACTCCGCTTTCATCCATTTAAATGAAAACCCAGGAAGTAATAATAATGGTCCCCATTTCCACGCGCATTTTCTTTGTGTGAGGAGTCCATGAGCTGAAAGCGCCTCTTTCGAGCTTGGTCCACTATTCTGCAATGAAGATGAACTATTAAACATAATTTATGAGTGTGTAGGTGGAGCCTGTGTGGGTTGCTCTTAAAATCTTTGAGTCCCTCATCTTCCCTGCAGCCGGGCGATATCTTAGGAGCACACCTCTCAGGGTGGCTGGCCTCCTGGGGCATGGGGAGGGCACTCGGGTAGTCACTTAGCAACCATTTAAAAACACACCCCAAACTTGTATGAGGCAATGGCTACTGAAAGCCACGAGGAAATCTCGCCCTTAGACCCAGACAAGCTGGGAGCCTGGACTTTGCCTGTTCCTCAGGGAGCCCCATGCTCTGATGTACCTTCCAAACTTCATTTCTCCATTTCCTTCTGGAGTCTGGGACCAGCCAGAGCTGACAGTGTCATTGGACAAGAAGACACAGATCCACTCAGGACCCTGTGTATCCCAGCCTCCAAGTTTGGGGTGTGTTCTAAAATGGCTGCCAAGTTCTTGCTGAAATGGCCCAGTGGGCAACGCTTCGAGATATGTGACTACGACATGGCCCTGCAGGGGAGATGAGGAATTCTAAGCTCGTTCCCTTTCGCAGCACAGTCTAAGCCTCTGCCCAGGCCAGGGCCAAGCCAGATGTGTCAAAGAGCCTTCTGTGTGGGTTAGCCAGCAGAAAATTTCTTTTAGGAAGCCATGAGCGTCTGCGTCAGAGGGGCCTCTGGAATGGTGCTGACATGCTGACTTGTGGAAACTCACATCTCTGAGGGACAAGGGCAAGTTTAGGGCTCTAGGATACCAATGGCACACTGCCAACCCCGAGGCTTCAGCCAGGTGTGGGGGCTGGTAGAAGAGGTGTTACCTCCAGTCGCTAGCACCATGGAAGCAAAGTGGACACAGGTTTATCCAGGGCTGTCACCCCACTTCCCCCTCAGGGTCCACATCACGTGTTAGGCTACTTCCCCGAGGTCACCTCCCCCATCTCCAAGAGCTTTTGAGACCTTTTTTTCCCCCATGTCCAGTGGTTCTTCCAATCCATGTCCTCTCTTGCCTTACTTCATGCGCTGTTGTTCTCAGCCAGGCCGGGCTTAAGCCATGCTGGACAAGAGATGGACGTTCTAGTACAAATGGAACCACTCTTCTTGTTCCCCACAGTTCTCACCCATCTTCCTGGTGGAAGTGGTATGGAAAAAGGTAAAGCCAACATTGAAACAGACCGTATTCTAGGGACGCCGTCATCACTGCCCAAGGACTTCAAGAGAAGCCATTCCTGGAAGGCGAATCGCTCCAAGTCGATGCTATAAAATTCTGAACTCTACGTTTGCCATGACCCGAAAACAAATGCTCATTGCCATTTGCCTACATGCGATGGATAAGACTTGCATGTGGGGTCAGCACCAACAAAGCACAACAGCAACTTCCGAGACAGTCCTGGAAAGCCAGTGTTCGTGGCGTGATGGACGGTACAGGCTCATGAGTAACGACGCAACCGGCGCTAATTAAGTGGTGTTACCCCCCACCGAGGCGAGGAGATCTACGGTGTTTCCGTTCAGACAGGATCTAAAGAGCCACGGCATTGTGAATGGCAGCAGCATCGCTACCTCTTTCTCTCCTGGTGAGAGACATGAAATTAGCCGGGAACCACGCATTTGACAATAAAGAACAAGACACCGGGCCTAGCTACAAAAGAGACTCTTTACCTGCAACGACTGGACAATGAACATGTGTAAATAGCTCTACCTTATCATCCTTCTGAAGCTTTATTGCAAATTACCCTATCTTACACAGGCCCGTGAATTTTATAACAATTTTTTAAATCAGTATTTTTGTTTAGACGGAGATCCTACAGAAGATATTAGCCTGGAACCCTGTGCCTCTCAGGGACGGTCCTGAGGAAAGGCAGCAGGTAACTTGCTCACACACCACTTCATCTTTCTCAGGAGAGCCGCAGATTTCACTTTACATGGCTGGGGAATGCACATGACTTGCTTTAGCAAATATTTTATACACACAATGAAATGATTACCATTATGTGTGGCAAAGACTGGGGGGACTTTTGTATTTCTTTTTTTGTAGCTATCCTATATTTGTATTTTTTCCTGCTTGAAGTTAATTCTCAATTACTCAGATATGGCTTATTTAGTTAGTAAAATAACTGATTAAAGTTTTCTTTCTAGATTGTCTGACTTCCAACACTGAGTTTTTCTAGATGGCCTCACTATTTCCTAAATTGGTAGAAACTCAGAGAATATAAATTAATTTTGATGTCAGCCTTAAATATGTTACTTATGGAAGAAAATCTGCTCTAACAATCACATAAATGCTTCTTACCAGATCAGGTTATTTCTGAAGTATCTGTCTCTTGGAATATCTTTGTCTTTTTTATGGACATATATAATTGCGGTTTAACTATTTTAAGGTTTCTATTATATGAATGTCTGTTATTTCATATATCAGCCATATTTATATCTACAAAAATAAATATTCATAGGTGATTATTCTGCTTAATGATTTAAAAATTATTTGTCCGGTCAAACAATTACTTGACCCAACTACCATAAGAGGCCTAGCTTCAGTTCAAAAAAATCATAGTTTATTTCTAGAAATGAGCAAGAAAGAATTAGAAAAAGAAAATAAAAAACATTAAATTTTAAATAAATATTTAAACCAACCCAGAAATTATATAGTCACTCTATAAACATGTGTCCTTTTTTCTTACTCACTAATTTCTTACCCTGCCAACTTCTAACCTAGAAAAATGCTACTGGAGATACATGAGCTAAACAATCAATATTTTATTCCCATAGGATTTTTAATTTTCTAATTCCACTGATTTTCCTTTTAATAAATCTTACAAATATAAAAGTTAGAAAATAAAACATTCTAATGACACAGTACATTAAAATTTGAAGTTCATTTTATACTTCCAAATTTTTCTAATAAAATTTTAGACATTTTGTCAGTACCACCATTCTTGTTTGGAAAAATGCAATAGATTTTCCATTTACATAGAGGTGGCTATAAAATACATGAAAGCCGTAGGAAATAATTCAGATTTTCTAAAGTAATTCTTTTTCTCTTCACTCACCAAGTTTGCTTCCCTTTTATCAAACAGGATAAAAAGTCCCTTAACTTTCATAGCTGCTTCTTATGAGATTTAACACTTTCAAGTGGCATGACAACCCTGTTCTGAGTGGGGAAGGGTTTTGAATAAGAATGCTAGTGGCTATAATAATTATTTCTGTTTTTTAAAAAATATTTGTTATTGATTTCAGACAGGAAGGGGGAGAGAGTGGGGGGGAGAGAGAGAGAGAGAAACATCAGTGATGAGAGAGAAGCATTGATTGACTGCCTCTTGCACGCCCCCTACTGGGGATCAAACCTGTAATCCTGTTATGTGTCCTGACTGGAAATTGAACCCTGACCTGCTGGCTCATGGGTTTACCTTCAACCACTGAGCCACGCCAGCTGGGAGATTTCTACATTTTTAGTAATGAACCACGAGTTCGAAGCTCTTGTGTTTGGACATTCAACAAAAAAAAATGTGTTTATATTTCCTTAAAAAGCAGTAGTAGCCTTTTTGGGACAGAATCTGGGGGGAAAGTCAAACCAGGAAGCCATAAATGCTATAATATTAAAAACAATAACCTGACTTTTTAGTACTGGTCTCCAAATGGATGCATCTCATTCGGATGTTATCTGCTAACAACTTGAGACCCCAGTCGAAAATCACTTGCGAACAAGAAGACAGTGAAACAAAAGGAACATCAGATGGCTGAATGGAAAGTCGTGAGCACCTGCTTGCTTTAGAAAAGAAGCGTCAGATTTAATTAAAAGATACTGACTCTAAATAAGCAATAACAGGTGAGAACAAAGAGCTGATTTCTTTAGACCAAAATATTAGACTGAGAATCAGTCGCACCCAATTCGGTGCCTCCATCAGCACGTTTGGCTCAAAGCACAGGTTGATGCCTCGGAAGGGTTCAGACTTCCACCGTGGGATCATGTCTATGTCTGTACCCACCACAAATGCTGCCTCGGAAGTCTGTGTTCCCGGTGTCCTCTCTCATCACCGCTCTCCGCGCGCTGTTTTCAAGTCACCATCCCCCCGATGGCTGAGCCAGCCGCCTTCAGCCCGCACCCTGGAGCCATGCAGAAACCCTCACATCTTGCAGAGCGTTTTGTCTGGATTGGAGTGGCTCTGGGCCACTTTCTTTTTTATTATTATTAAATAAATCTTTATTGTTCAGATTATTCCAGGTGTTCCTCTTCCCCCTCCCATAGCTCCCCTCCACCCGATCCCCCTCTCCATCCCATGCCTTTACCCCCTCACCTCTGTCCTTATCCATAGGTGTAAGATTTTTGTTCAGTCTCTTCTCTCACTCCTCACACCCTCTTCCCCCTGAGAATTGTCAGTCCACTCCCTTTCTATGCCCCTGATTCTATTATATTCATCAGTCCATTCTGTTCATCAGATGTTTCATTCACTTGATTTTTAGACTCACTTGTTGGTAGGTATGTATTTGTTGTCATTTTGTTGTTCATAGTTTTTGTGTGTGTGTGTTTTTTTTACCTTTTTATTCTTCTTCCTCCTCTTAAAGAATACCCTTCAGCATTTCATATAATCCTGATTTGGTGGTGATGAACTCCTCTAGCTTTTTCTTGTCTGTGAAGCCCTTTATCTGACCTTCAATTCTGAATGATAGCTTTCCTGGGTAGAGTAATCTTGATTGTAGGTTCTTGTTGATCATCACTTTGAATATTTCTTGCCACTTTCTTTGAAACCAGTGCAGGTTTTTAGACATTTACACAATCACAGTTATAGTTACAGAAGGCCCTGAAAACACCCCCGCCCCAGCCTGAGCCGGACCGTTTGATGCCACATGAAGATCTTTCATTGTGTCTCCCACCGGCTGACTTCCACAAACACGGGCCGTAATCATTGCTCCTGTTGTGGCAGGACCCTGTCCTAACCCTGTGAGAAGCCAAGCTTTTAGAAGGAGTTCTGTCAATAGAATTAATACTTGTGAACAGCATGGAACTGGAAGGGAGTAGGAATGGATGATGGACTTCAAGTCCCCAACCTTCCCACGGCCGGGAAGCCTTGCCAGCCCTGCTTCTGTGTGAGCCGAGGGATGGAGGCTGCACAAAGGACACTGCTGAGCTGAAGGGACCGTTCTTCTCTTACAAAGGCTCATTACAGCTCAAAGAAGACGTCAGCCACCCAGAGAATCGTTTCTTGTTTCCAGTGGGATGCTGGTTAGCAATGACGTTGTATCGTATAATTCATCAGGGCAAGATGGGCTCCAGTTTGTGGGCACTGTCGTGGATCTGAACACCGTGAGGACAGTCATGCTGGTGGGTGAAGTTGACTGCAGGGGTGCTTTGCAGTCAGGTTGCAAAGCTCTCCGGGGCGAATGACGAGCAGAAAGGGAGGAGGAACGGCGTGGTCCTCTATGCAGGCTGGTGCCGCTCTGTGCCATGGGATCACATCACGTAATTAATCATGACCGTCTCCCTTGATGGGAGGTGGCCAGCCGTCACGGACCCATGTCCATCTGCACTGCCTAGTCCTAGTTGGAGGATCATAACTCTAGGGGGATGCAGCTGGATCAGCAGTTCTCTGGAAAAACGTGGAGGGCCAGGGCTGGGCCAGTGACCACTGGTGCTCACAGCAGCTGGAGAAGGGTGCCTGGCCTGAGGAAGGGATCCAGGCAGGCGCCCAAGCATCACCATACTCGTTAATGGTGATTCATCCAAAAATTAGGAGCACACCCCGGACGCCGTCAGATTCTAGGCAGACTGGGAAGGACCACCTCTGGCGTCGGGAGGGGAGGCCGAGGGAATGAAACGGCTGGCAATCGCTCCCAGTTGCCTTTCATTGCATTACCCAGTGGTTCTCAACCTTCCTAATGCCGTGACCCTTTAATACAGCTCCTCATGTTGTGATGACCCCCAACCAGAAAGTTGTTTTTGTTGCTACTTCATAGCTGTATTTTTGCTACTGTTATGAATCGTAATGTACATATCTGTGTTTTCGGTTCTGTCACAACCCACAGGTTGAGAACCGCTGCTGTAGAGCAGACTCTCCTCTCCTCCGAGGGGAGCGACCTGCATCGTGGTGGCTGCTCTGGGTGAACCGAGGTGTCAGAATGGCGCTGAGCTTCTGCACCAACTGGTAAATAGAAAAGACACCCCGAGACTGGGGAGCAGTGCATGTAGTAGCCTGCACCCAGGGCTATTGGAAGGCACAGAAAAGGCCTTAGGCATGTCATCTTGCACTTCCAACTTTCCTCCTCTCCATTTCGAGGTGATTGATTTCATGTGGATGTCGAGAGAACAGACAGACTTTATATTAGAGTTCATAATAAAAACAGAGAAACAAAAGGTTTGCCTATATCCAGAGGAAAGCCTTCTCTCTCTCTCTCCCCCTCTCTCTCAACTTAATCAAGAAGAGAAGGCATCCTATATAATAAAAGAGAAACATGTAAATTTGACCATACATTCGCTCCTGATTGGCTGTGCTACCAGCCATTCAGGAGCGGGGGTGGGGCCAAGTGGCATGAACACTGGGGGCCCCTGAGGTGGAGACGAAACAGTGGTGGAGGTGGCAGGGAGCGCCTGGCCACCGGGCGCTGTGAGTGGAAGTGGCGGTGAGCACCTGGCCCCCGGGGCCAGGTGGTCGCAGGCAGGCTGGGGCTGAGCTGAGGCTTTAGGCCTTGGGCAGGCTGGGGGTGAGCCATCAGTCGGACATCCCCTGAGGGCTCCCAGTATGTGAGAGGGGGCAGGTTGGGTTGAGGGACCATCTACCCCCAGTGCACGAATTTCGTGCACCAGGCCCCTAGTGAAATATAATGGTTTTAGAATCTTAACTAGAAATGCCACTTTGGCCACAAAAGGCTTTGTTAAGGCGTGTGGAGCCCCGGGGAGGGTCAGCATTATCCTGGTCCAGCCAGAGCGGTCCAGCCAGAGCCGTCGGGCTGTCATACCTCTACGTCTAGAGACCCATCCTGGACCCGGCAGCCAGGCAAGGCCAGGAAGATTCTTTCTGAAGCAAACACATCTCTCTGTGTGCACGCATCCAGCCTAACTCTAGTCGTCCATCCCACAGAGTATGGATTTCCTATTCTGAGAAAAACATTCCTGGAACGATGCGTGGGCACAGCCTGCCTTCTGTTTTCTCCTGAATTAAGACACGTTACCCATGGGAGCCCCGCTTTTGTGACAGGGGAGAGGCTGGTTATGGCTGCAGGAAAAGAAATCACCAACCAACGGCCAAAGAGAAGAGTAAAACGGCAGATGGACTTCCGGGGAAAGGACAGCTGTGAGCTCACACGGAGCTCCTTCTGGCATCTTCCTTGCGACTCCCACACTCCATCTATCCACACCCACAAAGAGATTATTTCCCGGAGGTGGGGCAAAGCTTGCAAGGGCTTCTAACCTGGCCTCCTGCGGTCCAGGCCAGCCCTGAAGTTATGATGCGTTTTCATTGACTTTTCTCCAAACATCCTTTCTCTGGGGCCGTGGAAGCTGTCAGCCAGCAGGGCCAACTCCCTGCCATGTGTGTGGGGCTCAGTGGCCATTCTGTGACCACACGGTGACCTGAGCAGCTCCAGAGGGAGCACTGGGTGGAGGTCGATATGGCGCTGCTCCTATTCCCATCAAGTTCATGGATCATCATTGGATCAGAACCCTGATTTGTGGGAGTGCATGGCGATTTGGGTTTTGCTATTGGTGCCACAGAGGAAGACGTTATTTGTAACGCTTGTGTGCAGTTGGGGAGGATCAGCGAATGCGTTTATAAAGAGTGTTCCTAAAGCAGGAGAGGAGGAGAGGAATGTGGAGGAGGAGGGGGGAAGGGGTAAAAAGTTCTTCCTTAGATTCTCCAGAGTTTACCAGATCATGGATTTCTACATCAGTATTAATACACATTTCCCTCCCTATGGGGCCTGAGCTCAGTTTCATAACAGAATCTTACCTCTTCAGAAACTCAGCTGAGCAAAACGCAAACGAGGTGGACAGAAGCATGAATGCTAGAGTAATAGCTTCCTTGTGATAGAGCCAACGGACATTTGCTTCATGTTTGAAGATGCCAGGCGTGGTGCAGGGTCCAGCGCCAGCATGAAGTGCTCTCCCTCCCGGAGCACACAGTTGTCAGTGGATGGATACGCAGCGGGAACACTTACTTGCTATGTAACCGCAGAAATTGTGTTTTGGGATCCTTTTTCCTTCCTTCCTTTCTCCCTTTCTTTCTTCCTTCCTTCCTTCCTTTCCTCCTTTCTTCTTCTTCCTTCCTTCCTTCCTTCCTTCCTTCCTTTTCTTCCGTTCTTTCTTCCTTTCCTCCTTCCTTTCTTTCTTCCTTCTTTCCTTCCTTCCTTCCTTCCTTCCTTCCTTCCTTCCTTCCTTTTCTTCCTTTCTTTCTTCCTTCCTTCCTTTCCTCCTTCCTTCCTTTCTTCCTTCCTTCCTTCCTTTCTTCCTTCCTTCCTTTACTCCTTTCTTCCTTTCTTCCTTTCTTCCTTTCTTCCTTCCTTCCTTTCTTCCTTCATTCCTTTCTTCCTTCCTTTCCTCCTTCCTTCCTTCCTCCTTTCCTCCTTCCTTCCTTCCTTCCTTCCTTCCTTCCTTCCTTCCTTCTTTCTTTTCTTTCTTTCTTTCTTTTTCATTTGTAAAATGAGTGTTAGAAACAAGGTTAGCCCGACTTGGAAGTGGCCAGTGGTTGATCATCGACCTTGAACCACGAGACTGCGGTTCCATTCCCAGTCAGGGTGCATGCCCTGGTTGCGGGCTCCATCCCCAGAAGGGGGCGTGCAGGAAGCAGCCAATCAATAATTCTCACCATCACTGATGTTTTTGTCTCTCCCTCTCCCTTTCCTCTCTGAAACCAATAAAAATATTTTTTTAAAGAAAGAAGATTAAATGAGTTAGTACATGTTAAACACTGAACACAGGATCTGGCACATGGAAACAGTTTAAATAAATGGTGGACATTCCTAGTATCCATTTACTGCAGATGAAAAAGAGAGGTTTAAGGAGTGAGTGGCTCTCAGGTTGCAGTGAGTAATGGGCGAAGCTAGGATTTCAATGCAGGTGATCCATCCCCAAAGCCGTGTGGGTCGGTAGCAAACTGCCCGCCTCCCACGGCCCATTCCCAGCACTCAGGTGACTGGGGCTCGGTCCTTTCTGATGTGATGAGCACAACACAGCAACAAGATGACCGTGGGCACTTTGAGGCAAGAGCTTGCAGCAGGTCATGAGTCTGATAGTCGAATGACCAGTCCCTCTAGAGGCTGATTGGATTATAAGTGACCAAGAGATTATTTAAAGAATACAACAGGATATGGACGAGTTGTATGCAAATACTAGGCCATTTTATAGAAGCAGATTTGGGTATGGGAGGGGCTGTCCTGGAGCCAACCTCCCCCTCCCCCACCCCCTCTAAAGAGGGATAGCTGTCCTACTTCAGTTCCCATCTTTGTCAACATTGTCCAGAGAGGGGATTAAAGGACCTAAAAATAGAATAGATTCTACCAATATAAATTATTTATATCTAAAGGCAAAAACTCCAGATGTCCACACAGCCAAACCAATAACATCCCCACAGCCAGAGTTTTGAACACACAAGGCTCCTGGGACTGAAAGACCTTTGGGATCTTTCTGAAGACACTGATGGATACATTTCAGTTCCCGTTCTCTCGGATCTGCGTGCTAATGTCATGTGGTTTACAGGTTCAAGACAGCTCAATGGCCACCAGTACCCCCAGTTGTTGGTGGACAGCCCTGAGGCATAAAAGAGCCATAATGGTGTGTGTGTGTGTGAGTGTGTGTGTGTGTGTGTGTGTGTGTGTGTGTGTTTGTGTGAGTGTGTGTGTGTGAGTGTGTGTGTGTGTGAGTGTGTGTGTGTGAGTGTGTGTGTGAGTGTGTGTGTGTGAGTGTGTGTGTGTGTGTGAGTGTGTTTGTGTGAGTGTGTGTGTGAGTGTGTGTGTGTGTGAATGTGTGTGTGTGTGTGTGTGTGTGTGTGAGTGTGTGTGTGTGTGAGTGTGTGTGTGTGTGTGAGTGTGTGTGGTTTGTGTGTGTGTGTGTGTGTGTGTGTGAGTGTGTGTGTGTGTGTGTGGCAGGGGAGGGGGAGTTCAAGGTAATGCTTTGTGTTTGTTTCCTGACAATGAGGAGATTAAAGCAAAAATATAATAACAACAAATTTTAAAAAGAAGAAAGCTCAAACATAGCCAGTGTCCACCATTCAGCACACAATGGAAGCCGCCTAGGACTGACTCACCTCTCCTAACACCATCCACCTTAGCTTCAAATTGAACCCTCAAGACTCAGAAAGCAGCATGCCTGATCCTCCTCTCCCTTCCCCTGCAGGATGGGGAGATGAGGGGACAAGCTTGCAGAGAGAAAATGGAGGCGGAAGCCTAGGCTCTCTGTACATATCTGTCCTGCGGCACAGGAACAGTCTTCTCGGCCCTGAGTCAGGTGGAGCAGGTGTGTGCTGTGGAGAAGGCTAGTCTGTGAGGGGCCCTCGGACATGCTCCCTGGGAGGATCTGGGCTCTCAGGGCCGGAGAGGACATCAGTCCTGGCCTGGGGGGACCTGCCGTTGGAAACCTCTGACCCGGCGCAGACAGAGAGGGACGGGCGATCCGGATGACGCCCGGGGAGCACGAGCAGCCAGGTGGGTGTGCAGCTGGCTTCTCCCTGTTGCATCACAACGTCATGGCCACCGATGACACCACTCCAGCCCAGGCTGTGGGTGCCGGGAGGTCACCGACTCTGAAGAGGAAGTCACGATACGTTCAGAAAAGCGGCCTTCGGACACACAAGTAGGAAGCCTTTTTTGACAGGCGATGAGCAGAATGTTTTTAAAGACCCATTGGAAGGCCTTCCTGCGTGGACCTTGCCTAAGGTTTTTCTTTCAATTCTTCTGAAAGGTACGCGAGACCCGCAGCTGGTTGTGAATGTCCCACGTCCCGCATGGTTCAGGGTTTGGGATCTGGAGAAGGGGCCACAGGCAAGTGAAAGAGATGAGACAAGAAATAATAATTTGGAAATGGGGGGGGGTGGCAGGCGGGAGCCCATCCCAAGAGGAAGGACTCCGCTTGGGCTCAGGCCTCACCATCTTTTATTCAGTTTAAGATCCACCTACGGCCCTTAGGCAGGCCGTTTCCAGTAACAGGCAGACTATCGTGTCAGTAAGGACTTACATGCCTGTCTGGTGGGGACGTTGCTTCAGCGACCATTGTCTCCACTGAACAGTGGGAGCCTAGTTCTGACCTTTGCCAGGGCTCAAAGGTCACCGGCCTTCTGCGCTCCTTATCTACACCTCTCTGCTAGTGAAGACAATAGGTGGTTTCCTACACTGATCTGGTCCCCTTAGACATAGATGTGATTGTTCTGGCTAGCTCAGAGGAGAGCTCCTGATTCTAATGGGCCCGCAGGCGGTCCTGAGCAGCCCTCCACGATGGCTGTGTCCACCTCACGGAGGGTTCCGTCATGTGTGGAATGGGAACAGTCAACGTCTCACCAGGTTGCTTCCTGGCATCCGAGGCCGCCACCCCAGCTGCTGCGAAGCCCTGATGAGCCTTTGTGCCCCTTCCCGTTGCCATCCTATCGTTTCCTCCCTCTCCTGCAGCGTCACTGGGATGCCTCAGTGGGACCCAGGCACAGACACTGAGAATGCTGCTCTGTCTGCAGCAATTCTCCCTGGGGCTGCTACCCCAGCCTGCTCCCAACTCAGCAACATGCCTGAACACATGAAGAGGGGGACTAACCTGTCAGTGCTGCTGGGGCCATCAGACTTGCTGTTTCCTTAAAGGCTGTCTCGGGGTCATGCTTGCATGCACATTTCGGCTAGAATCAATAGTGGGCCCATGTGATCCGCTGGGCGCTCCGAGGGGTCCTGGCACTTACCACCGTGCACTTCCTCTCCACAGTCCGCTCTGTGGCTGAGGTGCTGTGGACACGTCCATGAATGACTTCACCTGAGTCAACGTCAAGACGTTCACATTTGGGGCTGCACCGGGCCTCCGGGGCGGGTCTGTGTGTCCCGCACACCGGCAGTGCTGGCCCTGCCGCCAAGCTCGCATCCGCACCCCCCCGTTTCCGTCCGAAGACGGATTGTGTTCCCTGTGTGCCTTTAAGGCATCACTCCTGATCTCAGCCATAAAACTGGAAAGCCGCACAACTGACAAGATGATCCCCGAAGGCGGCTGAAACACGGGCTAGATTGAAACCGACAGTTAATTTGTAGCAGTAAAAAATAATGATATCATCATAAACCAGGTTTAAGATCAGCCTGGGCTCCACCACGCTGCACCCACGGAATACATAGATGGGCATTGTCAAGCTTAAATCACGAAGCAAAGCAACACCGAACCGCCCAGCGCCCCAGCCCAATCTGTCTGCTTTTTTGTTTATGGTGCGCTGTCACCACCTGCTGGCTGCAGCCCACCACAGGCCCAGCGTGCTCTAAGCCCTGGAATATTCCATGCTGCAGACTGCTGTGGAATGCCACGCCCTGGAAACAGATTTCAACCTCCCGGTCTCATTGGAGAGTACCGATCCTTCAGACCTCCCAGGAACACCGACCCTACAGGATGGAGCAGAGGGTGTCTGGTCTGAGGGCCTACAGGGGCCGCCCTGGCTGGGAAGACAGAGGCCGGGGACGACATATTCCAGAGCTGTCTCCTTCTGGCACGCAGTTTGCCGACCACTGGGATAGATCATGCAGACAAAATCCTCACAATTGTAAGGACTCATGCTTTCATATCAGAAAATGTCTCTGGATTATCCCAAAATTTCAGTAATCAAAAGAACAGAACAATCTGTTCTCTAGGACTTGGGCAATGTGGCTTTGGAGATGAATATGTAAATTATTTAGTTAATATTCCCACGTATTTCCACCATCCTATGCCTGAATGTCTATCATCCACAGAAGGCCTTCCTGAGGTTGTAATCTACAGGATAGTAATTATTTTTATTAAATTGAACTTAATCAACCAGCAATTTGTGTTGCAGCACACACTCCAGGCAGGCCCTGTGCTAGATTGGAAGAAATATGCTATCAAATCCCCCTTCTTGCTCATGAACGAGAGAAAGTAACCAGAGGTACACATGCCAATGGCACACTGATACTTTACCATAGTGTCCTGCTGCATTTGAACCTAGAATGTCTTAATAAACTACTCTCATTCATTAAGTCTAACGTTAGCCTGACTTTGAAAAAAATTTATCTAATGCCTCCTCCTCCTAACGCACCGCCACGCCCCACTTTCTGTACTTGCTGGAGACCAGCGCCAGCCCAACTGTGAGCATCAAGATGCTGGAAACCAATCATTGTCTCACTAATAGAAAGGTGTGGACAAGGACCAGGAAAGGCTGGTCAACCTTGAAGCTCTGAAAGGTCAGAGCCAACCACTCCCTATCTAATGGAGACAAGGGCAGCTGAAGCAGCTTCCCTACCAAATAATCATGTAAATCCTTACTGATAAGATAACCTGCTTATTGCCTGCCTAAGGGCAATGGGTGTGTCCCAAACCTGAATAAAAAGAATGGCAAGGCCAAAGCAAGGCGTAGTCCTCCCACTAGAGTTGGACTACAGTATGGCCCCCATTTCCCAAATGAATGCTTGTCTAGTCTCTTTTCATTTGTGTGTGGCCTTCTCCAGAACCTGAACCCTGAACTGGAACCCTGAACCACGTGGATGTGAAAGGGGTTCCCACATCAAGAGATTTCTCCTTTCCTCCCAGTGCCCTCCTTCCTCGCTCACCTGCCTGCGATCTCATTACCTGCCAACACTCACTACGGTCCAGCCACAGTGGCCTTCTTCCTCTCCAGCCCCAGGGGTTCCCCGGAGCTGGCCTCTTTCTGGCCACCCCCACCCCCACCTGGCTCTCCCCACCCCCCTGCACTGCCCCTCTTCAGAGCTCAGCACCGCTGCGAGGCCCCGCCCCACCTTACGGAGCCTCAGACTTCTGGCCTCGGTTTGTAATCCTGTGCTCATTTCTTCTATTATTCAGTTGGTCTCTGTCTCTCTCACTAGCCTCAAAACAGCAGGAAGGCAGAGTCTACGAAGCTTACCACCATTGTATCTTCTAGGCCTAGAACCTAGAAGAAGCCCCACAAATGTTTCTTAGCTGTTTGCAGGAGGGGTCTAACCCTGCCTGAGAAGCCCCAGACCCGGATCACCAAAACGTACTCAGAAAGACAACTCTCGGAACGGAGACGCCAGCCCCAACCCTTGCCTTGCGAGGTCCAAGGAGCCTGCGAGGAATGCGATGCAGACTTTTCCAGACGCTTGCCTGGTTAGCGGGGACCCTGGTTTGTATCGATGAGATGGACCCGGAGAAATGTGCTTCCCTCGTAGTCGGCAGGACAGCTGCCCTGTCCTGGCCTCCAGGCCCTGCAGTGACCTTCCCCCGGGGCCTCTCCAGCTGGACCTGAGTTTCTTCTTCCTTCTTCACTCCTGGGTCACCAGCACCTTGCAGACTGTCTGTCCCCTACTAGCTGCTCAATTTATTGAATCAATCAGTGAATCAATCAGCTTGGATCTATGCCTCCTGTTGACTACAAAACCCCCTGGAACTGCTCCAGTGTATTTGTCTCCTATGCACCGTTGGACATCTTTCCATATTGCTCTTACTCTCTTTTTTTAATCGCCATTTATTTTTTTCTACCTGACTCATTAGTTTCCACGCACAAACTGCCATTTCATTTGAAAGGTTGGCAGCAACATAACTAAGTTGACTGAAAGAACTTTCTTCAGCCAGGGAGAGGTCAATAGGGGGGAAAGGAGACTCTTGTGATACTTTAAACAATGAAGAATTTTTAAAAATTTTTTAAAGAACTTTCTTTCTTTAGCCCGGCCCATGTGCTCAGTGGTTGAGCATTGACTCATGCACTGGGAGGTCACCAGTTCAGTTCTCAGTTGCCGGCTGGATCCCGATTGATGTTTCTATCTCTCTCTGCTTCTCCCCTCCTCTCTCTCTAACATCAATAAGAACTTTTTTTCTCAGAACCCAAGAAAGCAAAAATCGGGGGGGGGGGGGGGGGGGGGCGGAGAATGCCCCACTTTTTTCTCAGCCAAATGTGCCTTTGAAAGACTTGATTTTGGAGCGCAGACTCCAAATCTGTAATTATCTAAACAACACCACCAGTACAGAACCCCATATTTACATATGCAAAGCCAGAATGAGGAATTAGAATACTTAATGTAGTCACTCAGTTGAATGTTGAAACAGCTACAGATTCTGTTACTGTTTTTTCAGCAAATTTACATCTCCCAGGGGGCCTCCCATTATACTTCTTTACCTGACATCATGGTCCTCCACGTTTTATCTCCAAGTAATTGATATTATGGAAACTTAAGTTTTTAGGTAAAAGTTTAGAATATGTTTGCCAATGGAGGCTCCCTGGGCGAGGCCGTTCGCTTACAGGCCTCTCTGGAGAATGAGGTCCGTGATTGGTAGACATGTTGCTTTAACTCCTGGGGGAGGCCGAATGGAGGGCCTATCAGCTTCTCCTTCCTGGGTGGGCTCATTTAGCATGAAAGTGATTATTTCCGAATCCATCTCATTCTAAGAAGTGCCTCTATCCTGGGAAGATCAGCCGAGCGCGCTGCCTGGCTTCTGAGCCACTGTCGCCATTTCATTCAGCGTTCTTCCTTACTGCTCCCAGGAGCTTCCAGAAGTATCCGCAAGAGCCCCCAACCTGCAGTCCCATATAAAGCAGACCTCATCAAAATAAATCTATCCTAATGAAATTATAACCCTGCTTCGGTCCTTCTAGGTCAGTGGTCGGCAAACTCATTTAGTCCACAGAGCCAAATGTCAACAGTGCAACGACTGGAATTTCTTTGGAGAGCCAAATGTTTTAAACTTGAACATCTAATGCCACTTCTTCAACATAGACTCGCCCAGGCCGTGGTATTTTGTGGAAGAGCCACACTCCAGGGGCCCAAGAGCCGCATGTGGCTCGCGAGCCGCGGTTTGCCGACCACGGTTCTAGGTCCACACAGAAGGCTCTTTTCTAATTCGCACCAGTTCATGGCAGAGTCAAAGGCCCGACTCCATGGAGAAAGACACATCCCCTCACCAGGTGTCTGTCCTCCTGCTGCTTAGCACTGGGTATCCTTTCTAATTGGGCCTAAATGAGCAGTCAGACATCCCTCTCACAATCCAGGACTGCTGGCTCCCAACTGCTCGCCTGCCTGCCTGCCTGATTGCCCCTAACCACTTCTGCCTGCTAGCCTGATTACCTCCTAACCACTCCCCTGCCAGCCTTATTTGATGCCTAACTGCTCCCCTGCCAGCCTGATTGCCCCTAACTGCCCTCACCTGCAGGCCTGGTCACCCCTAACCATTCTCCCCATGCAGGCCTGGTCCCCTGTGAGATCCCAGCCACAGACACCCTGAAGAAACACTCCTCCCTGTCCTGATGCCCCTGCCCACGGCTCCTTAAAGGAAATCACCTGTAAAATAAGCTAGAGAAAAGAGAGAATGAAGCCCAGACCGTAGGCTCAGTGGTTGAGCAATGAATGACCTATGGTTCCATTCCTGGTCATGGTTCGATTCCAGATCAGGGCACATGCCATGTTCTGGGCTCAATTCCCCAATAGGGGGCGTGCAAGAGGCAGCCAATCAATGATTTTCTCTCATCATTGATGTTTCTATTTCTCCCTCTCCCTTCCTGTCTGAAATCAATAAAACAGATTTAAAGAGAGAGAGAGAGAGAATGAAACAGTGGCTGAGCAACTGTGAATAAGTGGAAAATTTTAAAATACAATAATTATGTTTGGACCTTTGTGTTCATTTCTTTTCCCCAGTTCTACTTTTTCCTGCATCTCTAAGAATCAAGGATTCTTTATTTCACTAAGATTGGCTTTAAAGCTTAAAAACCTCCGCTCAGCCAGTTTCCTAGGGAATCCAGGAAATAGCTAATTGAAAATCTTCACGTTCCTCCCACCCCCAACTGGCTGCATCATTTTATTCTTGCTCAAAGGCTAGTCTGTGAAAGTAGAGAGTCAGGATGCGACAGCATGCTGGGAGGCACCCTCAGACAAAGGCACCTTGACCTGGTCTGCCCACTCCAGGGACAGGAATTCTGAGTACAATCGCCAAGTATCTCAACCAACCAGACACCTCGTAGATTATATAGCTTACATAGATTCTATAATAGAGATAATCTATTATATCTGTAGAGATCCGTTATAATCCTCCAGGAAGATGACAAAAGGGATCACCGAGCCTGCCCTGTAGAGTAAGAACTGCAGCTGGGCTACCATGCAGCTGATTGTAAACAACATCCTATCTAATAAAAGAGTAATATGCAAATTGACCATCACTCCAACACACAAGATGGCTGCCCCCATGTGGTCAAAGATGGCTGCCTCCATGTGGACACAAGATAGTCAGCAGGCGAGGGTAGTTGGGAGGTATCAGGACAGCAGGGGAGGGTAGTTGTGGGCGATCAGGCCAGCAGGGGGCAGTTGTGGGCAATCAAGCCTGCAGAGGAGTGCAGTTAGGGGTGACCAGGCTGACAGAGGGGGGAACTTGGGGGCAACAGGGCCTGCAGGGAAGGGCAGTTTGGGGGGACCCAGGCCTGCAGGGGAGAGCAGTTGGGGGTGACCAGGCCTGCAGGGGAGGGCAGTTAGGGGCAATCAGGCTGGCAGGGGAGCAGTTAGGCATCAATAAGGCTGGCAGGGGAGTGGTTAGGAGGTAATCAGGCTAGCAGGCAGAAGTGGTTAGGGGTAATCAGGCAGGTAGGCAGGCAGGAGAGCAGTTGGGAGCCAGCAGTCCTGGATTGTGAGAGGGATGTCTGACTGCTCGTTTAGGCCCAATTAAACGGGCAATCAGACATCCCTTGAGAGGGCCTAGAGGGTGTAGGTTGGGCTGAGGGACAACATGCCGCCTCCCCATGCACAAATTTTGTGCACTGGGCCTCTCGTACTAAATTACTATAGTTGGTCCTGACATTCATGGTCAAGTCTCTCCTAGAAGGCATTAGCAAGCATGGACCATGGTACCGAATGAAGCATCCCTTGTCTATGCTCAAAACATCTTCTTTTACCCTGAACATGATGCTGATCGCCCTCTGAGACTATCCCAAGAGGAGGACTGTCCTACTTTAGTAAAAAAAAGTATGGTTCTCAATGTATTTGAAGGAGATTATTTTTCCCCAAGAAGCTCTGCTGAACTCTGAGCCATTCACCGGGGACCTATTCTAGGGTCCATGATGCCACTCTGCCACTCTCTGTACCCGAGTCTGTGAGACTGTCACCCAGACCTTTGCAATTTGTCTCGCGAGCCACGGTTTGCCAACCACTGTTCCAGGTCAACACGGAAGGCTCTTTTCTAGTTCGCACCAGTTCATGGCAGGCTCAAAGGCCCGGCTCCATTGAGAAAGACCCATTTCCCACCCAGGTGTCTGTCTCCTTGCTGCTTCGTGCTGGGTGTCGCTTCTAAAGATGAGTTGTGTCAGTCTGAGGATTGAGGGCGGTGAAAAATGAGGTAAGGAGGATTACTAGCTCGTTCTTCTGAATGGGTTGGGTGAAAGCTGAAAACCATGAAATGACCCATCATAAACTATGTGGTCTTGCTTTTTGCAGCTCCTGCAGCAGCGATCTTCAACATCTTCCACCTCACGGCACACACAAACTAATTCCTAAAGTCCAGTGTCAATCTGTCAAAACAAAAATGTTGAGAGCCAGAACAAAGAACAGCAAGGGCTGTGGATGGTCCCTAACGGTCAGCAGTCACAATCCACATCCGCTATCGGCCGCCAGCACCTGGTAGGAACTCAGAACTTCCCCGCCCCAGCAACTGCCACAATAGCCCGCCAGACAGATTGAGCTACATCCCTCTTTGCCCCTTACCCCACACCCTCACCTCCTCCCCTTCTGAGAGCATATATAAAGAACAACCAGAAATAAAATTTTGAGGCTTGATCAGAACACTTTGTCTTGCCTCCCTTCTTCGTGTCCCTGTCTGTTTTCCATTCCCTTAGGTGCGTCCCCTTGTTGTCCCTGTTGAATGACCCCGCAGGCCGGGGCACAAAAAAATTGTGATTTTGACTCATGTGTCGTGCTAGCCCAGCCAAGGGTTCGGCGAGCCTGAGGGAGGGCCAGCGAAAGATGAAGAAAAGACAGACAAAGAGAATATAGCTGGGGCTCAGCGGATCTCCTGTGCCTGGCTGTGGCCACAGAACAGATCCAGCCGGCAAGCTGAGCCTTTATTTTATAGCCAGAGGTAAACAAGACAGTGGTCACCATAGTTACAACGTTCTTGTGAGTTTCACTTGTTTTGGCAGCCCTCGCCGCAACTCCCACAGCCCACCAGCGACCCAGGAAGGATCTAGAGGGTGGCCGTAAGGTCAAGCTTAATTATGCTATCAGGGCTCCGCCCTCTAAACTGGGACTTGTCTGTGGCTCTGCCGCAGGTCAATCTGAGGCTTGACTCTATAGCTGCTCCCTACAGACTCATTCACAGCAGACGGCTGTTGTGTTGTGTTGTGTTGGCTGCTGTCATTTTTGAAAACTTGACCATCTAAAGGAAAAGGGGTCCATGCCCCTGACTAAATAGGTAGTAACAGTTCTTCGGTCACACCAGGGTGCCAGGGCACACCTGCTGACAATCGCTGCTCCAGAGGCCGCCTGCATTCCTCGGCACGTGTGGCCCCTTCTCCAGCACCTGACTGAGCTCTCAGAGCCATCTTCTGGCTCTCCTTCTGTCACTGTGTGGGATTCTGGTCACCGTATCGGCCTCCCCAATAAGACCCCCCAGGATAACCGACCTATCTGAAGGTCAGCTGACCCCTTCCTTCCATCTGCAGCTTCTGTTCCCCTTGCTGTGCAGCCTCGAAGAGTCACAGCCCCATGGCCTGGGGTGTGGCTATTGGGGGCCATTGTCCAGCCTTCACACACTGTGCAGGAGGAACACGCCAAATAAGCATCGGGCCTAGAACACCGAATGGAAAATATACCAAAATGTCTGGCATTACCTCGTGGAGCTGTGGCCTTTTCTCCTTGCTTTTCCATGGTTTCCACATTTTGGTATTTCCCACGATTTATTATTTTCCTAAATGGTAATTTTAAAAAAAAATTATTTTGATTAATGGGAAAAAAATCCTAAAATTGTTTTCAAATCTGTGTGTGTACAGTAGCATGGAATTTTACTCCTTAATCTTTTTACATGAATGTTCTCCCTTTCAAGTAGTCAGCTAGTTAAAGGGCCTGAAAGAGTAGGACGTGCAAATAGTTATCGATCAATACAATCCACCCTGGAAATCTGTAGCAATGCCAAGCTCAACCTCATTGCCTGAGAGCTCAGAATTGCACGTCAGCTTGTACTTAGATGTCTTATCACTCCCATGTCAAAAGCAAACAATAAGGGGCGAGTCGGAGTCATGTCAAATGGCTCAAGAGCATGTTTAAAAGGGGGTATGATGATGACCTTTATGCGAATATAAAACGAACGAGGATTTTATTTACCTCAGTAATTAGTGAGGGGACCGGTCAGATGTTACAGTCCACTCAGAGGAGACTTTGAAGTACAGCACACAGATAATCAGATAAGGAATCCTGAAATCCATTGACAGCCCGATGCCAGACAGGCCTATTCAGGGAGCTATAATCCGTTTTATTCCACCTGACACAGTTAATTTCCATTTCCGCAGACAAGCCGCATTTGCATGCTTATCAGTTCTCTACAACTCGGGGAGTTATAAAATAGCTACGAGACAAGGAAGCTCTGATAACCCAGAAGACTGTGCTAATCAGGACACTTGGGATTCTTTTTTTTTTTTATGTTTTGGCCCATTTGAGCCCTTTCCATTTTTTCCTAATAATACAACATAGTACATTGTGCGTCACAAGCCCTCAGGAGAAATTTCGAAAATTTGATTAAAAAAAATCAGTTCTACCTTTATTGTCCATATTGTATCCGTCTTCCTATTTTTTTATTTTTATTTTATTGTTTAGCTATGCTTCAGTTATAAGGAAA
Organism: Antrozous pallidus; assembly: GCA_027563665.1. Taxonomy (NCBI): domain Eukaryota; kingdom Metazoa; phylum Chordata; class Mammalia; order Chiroptera; family Vespertilionidae; genus Antrozous; species Antrozous pallidus. The sequence goes on along the minus strand of CM050508.1, from coordinate 3,884,472 downwards.
GGAATGTTTCTGAACTCTGGGCTAGGCGGGAATTATTAGGACCACACCGCGGAAGGGAGAGCATCTGCGGCTGAGTGGTCACACCAGGCTGGTTCGGTTATGAGCAGAAGCGAGTTAGACGTGATCGGCTCTCCCCCGACCCTGAGCAGGGTGGCCGTGTCGCTAACAAGCAAAGCACTCTGGGGACGGCCGTCAGCAGCCGGGCCCGGGGATGCATCTGGAGTTCAACAAGATTTCCCCCAGGTCTTCTGCAGTTAAAATAAAACTCTCTGTGGTTCCCAAAGTTTAAAGATTTTCTTGAAGAATCTTCATTATTAGAGAATCCATTCCCGTAACCTCAGCAGAGAATCGTAAAAGCAGACGGCGCTCTGCTTCCAGAGAAATTAAACAGCTGACACAGTTGGTCCAAGGCCGTGATAGGTGCCAGACGGGGTTAAGAGGCAGAGATGACGTGCAATTAGAGTCCCCACTGAAGTCATCAAGATGTGCACCCTGAACGGAAATTAGAAACCTGAGGAAGATCTCAGTGATGCCAACAACTCGGAAAAAAATAACTCTGTGCAGACAGACAGCAAGGCCGTGTGGGTCCCTGGTATCAGAGTCCCTCCACCCTCGGGCCTGAGATGCCCAGAAAAGCGGATCGAACCCATCAAGGGGAGATGCCACACACCTTGCCAGTCAACCCTGAACAGTTTCAAGTAGAGGAGGGTCTGTCCACAGTAAAAAACAAACACACGCCGAGACCCGTGTGGCTCAGTGGATAGGGCATCGGCCTGCGGACTGAAGGGTCCCGGGTTCGATTCCGGTCAAGGGCATGTACCTTGGTTGCAGGCACATCCCCAGTGTGGGGGAAGGATGGTGCAGGACGCAGCTGATGGATGTTTCTCTCTCATCGATGTTTCTGACTCTCTCTCCCTCTCCCTTCCTCTCTGTAAAAATTCAATAAAATATACATTTTTTTAAATCACAACATTCCACAGCCAAAGCAATGCTGCCACCCGAAAGCATATGTGTATTGAAAACGGAGTAAAGCTTGGCACTGCACCGATAACCACTCAACACCTCGGCACCGTCCAGAGAGCAGCCGCCACGAGCAGCCATCGCATTTCTCCTTCGGTGTCTGCGGACACGCACCCGAGGCGGGAGCGTCCCGTGGGCCGGGAACCGCCCGGGAGCAGCCAGCGGGCTGTCTCAGCGACGCGGGGTGCACGCCTTGGAGCCCACAAACTCTCAGAGACGGGACCGCCCTCGGGCGCTCTGTCCCCAGGACCCTTCCCTTTCCGTAAGCAGGTGTTTATGGTGACATTTTAAACTTTCGATTTTGACCTGTTGCCTGCATTTTCATTCTAATCGGGTCTCGAAACTTAGATCCGCAGGAGGAAACCGAAGGCAGTCTTGTTAAAAGAGGTCTGAATTTTTTAAATATGTTTTCACTGATTTCAGAGAGGGAGAGAGAAACATCAGTGATGAGAGAGAACCATCCATCAGCTGCCTTAAGTCTTAGATTCGGGTCCTTTGTCACTTGAGAGCATGACCAGCTGGTCCCCTCTGATCCTCTTGTTGGAAAGGATTGCCAAGGTTATGGACTGCCCGCCCTCCCCCCACCATCTCTCTCTCTGACTCTTCAGTTCAGCAATTGCAACATGAGCTAAACTTGAAAAAAAAGAAGCTTTGATAATGACACCTACTAATATTGATCTCTAGGAATCTCGGTATAAAACATAGTTAATTCTAAAGGATTGTTTCCTTTAATTATTTTAAGTACCCTTTAAGGAAAGTATTGTTCATACCCCCATCTTACAGATGAGAAAACTGAGGCACAGAGACTGGTCCTTTATCAGGGCCGGGTGGGGGGGGGCTGGTAAACTGAGGTCTCTCTGACATTGGAATGTCCTGTGTTTAAGCCCTTCACTGACATCCATGACTCATTATGCCATGTCTTCTCCCAATTTTCTAGGAATTTGAGATGCTTATTTAATTACTGAACAATAACTAACTTGTATTAACTCTACCCTGAAAATGGAATAAGTCTCTCCCAGCATCCCTATGAGCTTAATAACAAGAATGAGGCAGATGATGATAATGCAGACTTTCATAGAAAGGACAAATGGTTCTAAATCGCAGGACGCATCTGTCAGTCAGCATGAGTAAACTGCTCACGCTTAAAATAATGCTTTTCTCTCCCTCTGAGTCACACCCACTGTCCCCAACTGTTACCAACATCCCTAGCTTAGCAAACTCAGGGCTCCTTGGGAGAGAATTTCATACAAAAATAAATACATTGCAGAAATCAAAGAAAACACACACTACATTTAGGTCCATGATTGGGTTCTTATAAGCCATGTGAGCATGTATTCATCTGATTTGTCAAAGTATCTTGAAAAAGAAAGGATACAGGTATAGTCAATTATATTGTAATTAGAAGCCCAATGTACAAAGATTCGTGCTAGAATGGCTGCTGGCACCGCCTTTCTGCTCTGGCCCCAGGGCCACCTCTTTCTGCTCTGGCTCCACCTTTCCATGCTGCCCAGAGGCTCTGAGCGTCCGGGGGTGGTGTGGACCACCTGCATCATTGCTATGGCAATGACACAAGTGTCCCACTCACTTGGTGCCTGGGTATGCAAATTAACCCACCATCTTTGTTGGGTTGATTTGCATACTCATTCCTGATTGGCTGGCGGGTATTGCAAAGGCAAGTCAATTTGCATCTTTCTCTTTTATTAGTGTAGATAATTATGTGTATTGTCAGATGGGTACTAGATATACTGGGTGACTACTTCATAGGTTATGTAAATGTCTAAACAATATGCTGTAAACCTGAAACTAATCTTGAATGTCAACTATAATTGAAAAAAAAAAAAAGGATAAGTCTTCAGTAAATATATATAGGGTGTCCCCAAAAATATATATACACACTCTAATAAAAGACTAATTTGCAGATTGGCCATCACTTCAACACACAAGAGGTCTGCCCCCATGTGTACACAAGATGGCCACCACAAGATGTCCAGCAGGGGAGGGCCGTTGGGAGGTTCCAGGCCCTGCAAGGAAGGGCAGTTGTGTGTGATCAGGTCAGCAGGGGAGGGCAGTTGGGAGGGACCAGGCCTGCAAGGGAGGGCAGTTGGGGGCAATCAAGCCTGCAGGGGAGGGCAGTTAGCGGTGACCAGGCTGGCAGAGGAGGGAAGTTGCAAGGCAAACAGGCTGGCAGAGGAGCAGTTAGACATCAATTAGGCTGGCAGGGTAGTGGTTAGGGGGTAATCAGGCTGCCAGGCAGAAGCGGTTAGGGGCAATCAGGGAGGCAGGCAGGTGAGCAGTTTGGAGCCAGCAGTCCTGGATTGTGAGAAGGATGTCCGACTGCCTGTTTAGGCCCAATCCTACTGGGAGTCTAAATGGGCAGTCAGACATGCCTCGAGTGGTCCCAGATTGGAGAGGGTGCAGCCTGGGCTAAGGGACATCCTCCGCCCTCCACCCCACATACACGAATTTTGTGCACTAGGCCTCTAGTAACATATAATGTATAACTTATAACATATAACCTATGCTGTGTGCTCTGTAACATGTAACACATACCATATAACATATAATATATCCCAAAACACTAAAATTCTGAAGATCCTTAGATACTTGCACAAGTAACTAGAGCCAATATAAAAATGCTGCCTGGTCAGCATGGCTCAGGGCTTGAGCATCGACCTATGAACCAGGAGGTCACAGTTCAATTCCCAGTCAGGGCACATGCCCGGGTTCAGACTCGATCCCCAGTGTGGGGTGTGCAGGAGGCAGCCGATCAATGATTCTCTCTCCTATTGATTTCTTTCTGAAATCAATAAAAAAAATACATTTTTAATGTTGTACCTCCCTGATTGCAAATTTATGAAGTGAATTCTGCAACGAAGTGACACAGATTCGAAATAAACAGTGTCTTCTTGAACAAATCTAGGATAGTCTGAAGACCCATCCCTACTTATGCATCCATTCCTACTTATGCTGGTCCACATGGATTCTAAGATGTTTCAACAGCCATGTGGCATGTACATTGTCACTTTTCCAATTGAGGTCATTATAAATTGGGTCTATTCTATGAATTTAGGGAACTAATCCTTAGACAATTGTCATTTTTTTTTAAAGAAAGGCGATGAAAGAAGCAATGTTTGCTCCAATCAAATGCCTTGATTTTTTTTTTTAAGTAAAACCTAAAGAGATGCTCTTGTGACCTGAAGCACAGAGCTTGATATTACCAACCAGAGATGCTTTCTTACCCAGAAACGCCCCGGGAGACTGCGCCCTAGACACATACTCTCGGCAAAGCAGACCACAGCCTGCCTCTGGTCCTCTAGGAACACTCTCTGTGACTCACACAGACTGAGGCAGGAAACCGAGGCAGCGTCTTTCCAAATACAATCAAGTGCATTTGAAATGTCAGCTGCTGAGCAAATACCTCCTGCTGCACAGTTCTCCACAAGGGTTTGGTCTCACACACACACTCCCGTCTGGTGTGGAGTCTGCAGGTACTTTGAAGGGCCCGGGTGTGTGAATGCTTTGGGCAGAACCAGGGTAACAGTCTCCAGTGGCACCAAAAGCAATAATAGTCGCTCAGAGGTGTGACGGGCGTTTCTGAAAAATTCATTTCGGCAGCCGGAGAAGCTGAGGAGTCTCTCGCTTTGTTAGAGGGTCTGCCTTCACTATGCTCACCGTGCTGGAGGTCTCCAGGAGGGAAACCTATGATAAGCCTTCTCCAGACTTACCTGACCAGGGAACCTTCTCCTGGAATGTCTCCCACACCGCCTGGGGCCCCTGGTGCTCACGGTACATGGGTGAGAGAACACTGCATCTGTCTGTGATGTGACCAAGCTCAGAAGCAGCAGTTACAAAGTCACCGCCCAGAGCCAGGCTGAGCGTTGACTTCTGAACCAGGAGGTCACGGTTCGATTCCCAGCCAAGGTCACACGGCTGGATCCCTAGCGCTGGCTGTGCAGAAAGCAGCCGATCCATATTCTCTGTCATCGTGGATGTTTCTGTCTTCTCTCCCTCTCTGAAATCAGTAAAAACACATTTTTTTATGTTTTATATATTTTATTGATTTTTTTACAGAGAGGAAGGGAAAGGGATAGAGAGTCAGAAACATCGATCAGCTGCCTCTTGCACACCTCCTACTGGAGATGTGCCCACAACCCAGGTACATGCCCTTGACCGGAATCGAACTCGACACCCTTCAGTCCACAGGCCGACACTCTATCCACTGAGCTAAACTGGTTTTGGCTAAAAATACATTTCTTTAAAAAACCAGTGTGAAGAAACGCTCACTCGGAAGCAGTCCTGTTGCCTGTGGTTTCACCACCTACACCCAAACACGGGCATCGAGCAGGACGGGGACTCCCAGGCCCCAGCAGTGATCAGACATGGCAGGTTTCCACCAAGTGACAAGCGCCACCCAGGAGCAGCTCCAAGCTCCTCCCCGGCCCGGCCGTCCAGTTTCTGCGATTGGACGCTGTGGGTGCCACGATGATCTGGCTGCCCCTTTCATTTTCAGTTTCGTGTCAGAGCCTTGTCCTTCCATCAATCAGGGCGACTCCATCTGCTGAAACGATGACTGATCCAGCTGCTCCGTCACTTGGAGTCGTTCCCGCCTTCGGCTTCAATTAGCGGCCTGTCCTCCGCATCGCGTGACCGCTCGATACTCCCCATGGTCTGCAGGTGACAAAGCAAGTGACAAGTGTTTGTCCTTGACATTAGGAACCCCTTCCTTTCTTACCACCGCTTTCCTGTTTGGCTTGTTTACCGCCTCTCCAGTGGCGTCACACGCTCCCATGCTGGAAAGCGAGGGGTTCGATTGTCGTACGAGAAGCGCACCCACACTGGGATGTTCCTCTTGACGTTTCGTTTAACCCCAGTGCCCTCGTTCAGAACGGAACCTTTTTTCTTCTAGGTCTTGTCATTGTTGTGAGTTTGTTCAGCACTTTAAACAGCTCCTTGAAATGTTATTTACTTGGCCATTATCTTCATGAATTTTTTTTCTTTTAATTTGTCAGACACAATACCTACGCAGGGTGGGTGAAAGTAGGTTTTACAGATGCTTGTATGGAAGATAATACAATAATCCTATCTAATAAAGAGGGAATATGCTAATTGACCGTCACACCCTCACAAAGATGGAAGCACCAATAGCCAATAAGGAGGGGATATGCTAATTAACTGTCGCACCCTCAAAGATGGCAGCGCCCACAGCCACAAGATGGCGGTGCTCAGTCCCCTCAGCCCCGCCGGGGCAGCAGGCGCAGCACAGCTGGGCCCGTCTTCAGGCGGGCCTACCTGCTCCGCACACCTGCCTCCAGAGTCCCCCAGTCTCCTCAGCTCCCCAGCCGCCCCAGGCTGCCCGAGCCTCAGGTAACCAGGGCCAGCCAAAGCTTGTGCTGCCAGCAGTGGCAGAGCAGAGGTTTGATGGGGCATCGCCTTCCCCTGATCGCCGGGTGGCCTCCTGCCCCTGAGGGCTCTTGGACTGTGAGAGGGGGCAGGATAGGCTGAAGGATCCCCCCCTCCAGTGCATGAATTTTCATGCACCAGATCTCTAGTAATTATTATAATTATATATATAATTTAATATATAACACAACGTATAACATATTACATATGCTGTGTGCTCTGTAACATGTAACACATACCATATAACATATAATATATCCCAAAACACTAAAATTTGAAGATCCTTAGATACTTGCATAAGTAACTAGAGCCAATATAAAAATGCTGCCTGGTCAGCATGGCTCAGCGGTTGAGCATCGACCTATGAACCAGGAGGTCACAGTTCAATTCCCAGTCAGGGCACATGCCCGGGTTGCAGACTCAATCCCCAGTGTGGGGTGTGCAGGAGGCAGCCGATCAATGATTCCCTCTCCTCATGGATGTCTCCACCTCTCTCTCCCTCTCCCTTCCTCTCTGAAATCGATCTTTAAAAAATACATTTTTTTAATGTTGTACCTCCCTGATTGCAAATTTATGAAGTGAATTCCCCAATGAAGTGCCACAGACTCAAAGTAAACAGTGCCTTCTTGAACAAATCTAGGGTATTCTGAAGATCCACCCCTACTTATAAACATAAGAACACAGAAACTAACAAGCACGCACACACTCCGGGGGGGTGGAACAGGGCTCATGCTGGGCCAGTCAGTGTTGTATCAAGACCTCTCAGGACCCAACACACCTGCGTGGCTGTGCAGTCCACACCCCTCCACTGGGACGATGCCCGTGGCTGGCAGGCTGCCCCCTCCATCTGTGACCTGGGAGACCTCGTCTTCTACCCAGGGTGCTGCCCTCTCCCCATTGGGTAGAGCCATAGGAAATGCCATTTCTGCAAATCAAAAATGACCGATTCTGCAGTGTCCTGTGCTCAACCCTCCCCTGTGCCATGAGAAGTGTTTAGTTTGTGGGGCTGTTTTTTTTTTGTTGTTGTTGTTGTTTTGTGTGGGTTTGTTTGTTTGTTTGTTTGTTTTTTGCTGAGAGATAAACCACAGGACTGCACGTGGCTTCTCAGCCTCTCGGTGAACAGGAAGCGAGGCATGCCAGAAGCCCATCATTGTTTTGATGGCGGAGAGCTGTGGACCGGGAGTTCGGAGGGCTGGTCAACCTTGATTGCTCTGAAGGGTCGGAGCTAATTGCTGGATGTTGGTGGTTGAAGTAGCCTCCACCTGTCAGTCCTAAGTAGATTCACTGATTGGCTGTTACTGGTGTTTCCTGCCTGGGGAAGACGGGTGTATCTTATGATCTTGATCTTAATAAAAGGGAAGGTAAAGCCAGAGCGGGTAGTAGTTCTTCCACTAGAGTTGGACTACTGCCTGGCCCCCATTTCCCAAATTAATATTTTTCTAAGTCTCTGTTCATTTGTGTGGGGCCTTCTCCAGAACCCAAACTCTGAACGGGGGATCCTGAATCACGCGGGATGTGAAAGGAGCTCCCACAGAGGCAGCCCTTACCGCCCCCTGGTGGGAGCTTCCTTCCCTGCACATTCTCCCGAGGTAGCAAAGGAGTCTCCTTAGAAACAACGTGTGCATTTCTATAAAGTCTAATTAGTAACACTGGTTCTTTTCAAGTCATCTTCCCCAACCCCGGAAAGCCCGGACACTCCATGTTCTCCAGTCTCCCCCACTGCGTGTCATCAGCACATGTCCATAGGGGTCCCCGGACTTTAACCAGGAGCCAGCAGTCTAGGGCGCCCATCAATCCAGGAAAAAATGGCTCCATCCTTGTTTTGGGTTTGATGCTACAAGCACCAAGAACTCGGGGATAGATAGCATCTCTATCTATTTAAAAAAAAATGCCTGCTACTTTTCGATAGTGTATTTCATTTTAGAAATCCTCCATGATACTTCCCAGACATACAGTTTCATCCACCTTTTTTCAAAAGAGTATTTGTTGATTTTTAGGTAGAGAAGAAGGCAGGAAAGAGAAACATTGATAGGAGAGTGTAACCTCAATTGGCTGCCTCCTGCACATCCCCTCATGGGGGTCAAGCCCACAACCTGGGTATGCCCTTGACCAAGAATCAAACCGGTGACCTTCTGTTGCACAGGACAACCCTCAACCACCTGAGTCGCCCTGGCGGGGCCGTACCACCCTTTTTCTCACACCACCGGATCCTGACAATCCACAGGTAATTGGTATCGCTGTTTTGATGCCTTGACAATTGATATTTGTCTCAACTTCTTTAAAAAATAAAATAAAATAGCTTACCTGTGGGTACTGAATAATTTCACACAAACGTCGAAGGCTGTCAGAAGTGATTTCTTGAAATTTCATCATTTCATGAGCCACTGTGGAATTCCTGGTAAAAGCAAGGCTTCTTCACATGTATCGGTTCGGAAGTCATGCCCGGTCTGACAAGCTATGGGATACGCTTGCTATGAATGTTTTTTCTTTCGGCTCATATAAGCACCAAGATAAAGATAGCAGCCAAAATACTTCCCCGCTAGAGGAAAACAATTTTCTGTGAAGTACATTTTATTGATTTTCATACAAAACTGTTCGAGTCGAGGAAAACAAATAGGATTCCCTAAAAGCAGGAGAACATGGAACGCCTCATCACCATCCTCAGCCAGGCAAATGCTTTCGAGAAACAATCGAATCAGATGCATGGACTCGTCACGCTGCAGACAACCCCAATTATTAAGCAAAGTCGCTGAGGCGTCGCTGACACTTCCATTCCGTATCCGCCCAGTGGCCAGGGGACTGTGGTCGCCAGTCCCTGAGCCTTTCTGCAGAGGCCTCTTCTCCCATCCACGCGGCTTCTGCCTGCAAGGCCCGGGAGTCTTCCCCAGCCGCCATCACTCCGTGATACGGGCCAGCTGTGGGCTGGCCCAGCTGTGGCTTCTAAAGACTCACATTTCACGCTGGGCTTCCCCAGGTCTGGGCAGCCTGTGGGACCACGCAGAAGTGGCAGCCAGTGGACAGATTTGTAAGGGACCTGAGTTTGACGGGAAACTCCAGGAGCTCCCTTTCATTTCTTCACTCTTTTCATCAGAACGTTGCCAGATCTCATTGAGTTTCTTTCTCTATTCCACTCCCACCACCTCCGCCCGCTCAGCCCCGGCTCAGTCTCCCACACCTAGATTTAGGTGACACAGGCTGACGGGTCTCCTTCCTGGCCTGGGGCTCTTCCTCTCTCTAATGAGTTCCGTGTGTCATTGTGTTATCTTCAGCAAGCACCGCTCTGATCATAAAGTTCCCTTTTGCAAAATGTTTCAAACCCAGACCTCCTCACCCGGCTTTCAAACCCGTTCGTGGCGGAGTCCCACACGTACCTGATTCCACACTCACGACGCGTCCCATTTTCCAGACCCTCACGGAAATGCCAACTTGTAAAGATTAACAAGGGTATATTAAGCATTGTTTGATCTTAAGGGGAAAAAGAATAAAAGATGGTTCCCCCAGATGAAGTTCTAGGAGGCAAGAGCATAAACAAATCCTGAGGGAGAGGCTGCTTTTAGCATATTCTTCATCTGTACCCCACTTTTTTGTCTCCAACACGCCATTATAAATTCTCTCCTCCAGCCACCGAGACAATCCACAGTTATGTATATACTAGAGGCATGAAAAGTCATGCATTTGGGAGAGGGGGGTCCCTCAGCCCAGCCTTCGCCCTCTCCCAGTCTAGGAGACCTTGGGGGATGTCCACCCGCCGGGTTAGGCCTACTCCCCAGGGGATTGGGCCTAAATTGGCAACCAGACATCCCTCTGGCAGCCTTAGAGCCCTCAGGGGATGTCCAACTAACGGCTTAGGCCCACTCCCTCTCTGAAATATATTCAGAGAGGAAGGGAGAGGGAAAAAGAGGTAGGAATGTCAACGATGAGAGAGCATCATTGACTGCCTGCCTGCTGCATGCTCCGCATTGGGGATCAAACCTATAGCCCAGGCATATGCCCTAACCGGGAATCGAACTGTGACCTCCTGTCTCATAGGTCGACACTCAACCACCGAGCCACGCCAGCCGGGAAACCCACAGTTCTTAAAGGCACACCGTTCTCTGCTACTCTGCACCTTTGCCCACCTGGTCCTCTTCGCCTGGACACCTCCTCCCTCCACATCTGTCCTGCGGGCGCCATCCTTCCGGCTCTTGTCAAATTCTAACTATTCCATAAAGTTAGCTCGGAGTTCCCCAGCTAGACTGGTCTCCCTCCATGTCCTCGTGTGTATTTAGCGTCACTGAGCACATATCACAAAGTATTACTGCTTTTTATGGATTCTCCTCCTGTTTGTTTGAAAGGCCTTAGAGGCAGGATTTCACCTTTTTCCCCCTTCATGACTCTCCGGGTGCCCAGAACCTTAGACACAAATAGCCCCCAGGAAATATTGGATAAGTAGGGCCTGGACAAAGTGGTACTTGATGTTGTATCTCTTTTTGTTGAAATGCTCTTATTTTTTCCCATCTTATATTAAGACTTACTCTCCAGTACCCACTGATATTTGCTATAGTTTCTCTAACCAGATTGCAAAGGCAGTTCTCTTAGCCAGCGATGGAGTGCAGGGGAGGAAAGACAACATTCTCTGTTGTGTTCTGAAATGCAGACTTCCTTGGCTATGCCTTTCTCTGGTCATTCTCGATCCAAAAGTCTCAATGCAACCATGGTAGGCACTGAGCTACAAAGCAGCCGCAATTCTAAAAATCAGTTGTCAAACCAACAGCCCAGCTAGTGTGGCTCTGGGGTTCAGCATTGACCTCTGAACCAGAAGGTCACGGTTCGATTCCTGGTCAGGGACTAAGACATAACCTTAGGAGAAATGTTTTAAAAACCTACATTTCAAGGGTGTTTTGTTTTGTTTTGTTTTGTTTTTTCAAGAAAATGGGTACCCTTTAATTTCTTGGAAGACAGAAAGCATTAATGATCCCCTTAAACTTGTTCTCCTACTGACTTTAATCACCTCATTTATAATTGTGAGTGCCCTGTAAGCCAACAAGTTTTGTCTTTGTTTCAATAAGGAGACTTTTTTCCAAAAAAAAAAAAAAAAATAGCAAGTGACGCCTTGAAATATCATTTAAAAGAAAGCCTTGCAGAGCTGCCTCAGTGGATGGAGCCAAGAGCTGAACTAAATCAATTCAACTGACGATAGTGAGGTCGTTAGTCAAAGATCTTCATTCTGTCTTGGCGTTAGAACAGAGCACAACATTCGGACGGCAAGTCTACAGCATTACTGTCATTTTCCAGGGGAAAGAGTATAATGTGGTTTCTACAGAAACAAAGGAAATACTGGTGGGGGTACTTTTTAATACCACTTTGACCTCAAACCATAACCCACATGTTACGGAAAATGTGAAATGCAGGGTCAGTATCCAACATTAAATTCATTATTTAAAGATAACTACATTACAATGTGCTTCACAGGCATCAGGTGTAGTTCTAAGGCCTTTACATATCCCAACTCGTTTGATCAATACAACCACCTTATAATAATAATAGTATCATTTTAGTCTTATAATTACATTATGATAGAAACTGTCACAGCGCCTCTTCATTTAATCAATGAGGAAATGAGGCACAGCTTCAGCCTCGGTCAGGGTCACACAGGTGGTGGTGATAGCTATGGACATGCACCCAGTCATTTTGGCTCCTCAATCCATGCCCCTAACCATCCCACTGCCCTTCACCTCCAGTTTTTTCTTTAATTTTTCCAAAACGTGCCATTCATCTAAAGCAAACCGAACTCTTAGAGTCAAGAGAATGGATGTGCTACAACAGTGGAAGGAAGTTCTCTACAGATTTCCACAGATGCAGGAACTATCTCCCCTTCTGGTCCATGACCCCCCGGGCCACCCTGAACTGGGAGCCTCAGAGCCTTGATTTACTTAAAAACATCCTAGGCCAGGGGTCGGCAAACCACAGCTTGTGAGCCACATGCGGCCCTTTGGCCCCTTGAATGTGGCTCTTCCCCAAAATACCACGGCCTGGGCGAATCTATTTTGAAGAAGTCGTGTCAGAAGAGGTTTAAGTTTAACAAATGTAGCTCTCCAAAGAAATTTCAATCGTCGTACTGTTGGTATTTGGCCCTGTGGACTAATGAGTTTGCCAACCACTAGCCTAGACCCAGCAGGGCAGCCTGTGAGCCCCAGGTTTCCCCACAGGCTGATCAACCACCTCCCCGGCAGGGTGAGCAGGATCGTCTGAATAGGTACAGAGCCAATGAAAGCATCCTTTTCTTTCTTTCTTTCTTTTCTTAATCTTCATTGCTGAAAGTATGACATATGTTCCCTTTTCCCCCATTAACCTCTTGTACCCCGCCCCCAACCCCAGGCCCTCGCCACCCTATTGCCTGGTCCATGGGTGATGAAAGCCTTCTCTTCTTTTTTTCAAGCAGAGAATTAAGCTTAATCAGAAAGGTATGTGGAGAAAAAATCGTGTGCCGTGCTAAAGAGAAGGTGCGTTTCTACCGGAAGAACGTTCAGCAACAACAGAGAGACGCTGGCGTTCGCGTCGGGGGCCTTGAACTCCGCAGAGGGGCAGCTCTCAAGACCGAGCCTCGGGCCTTCAGAGGTGGATTTGCACAAAAGAACAGCATCAGGCCAGTTCAGGAAGGTCGTGTACTCTCTCCCCCCGGGTCCCGTGTCTTTCTTCCTGGCCAACCCTTCTCCACCCTCATCTGAGCTCCCACACACTGGTCTCCTGCTGGTGACCCCGTTTCCAAACCCCCTCTCCGGTTTTTCACTTCAGTCCTCCAGCTCCTCACTTCCTTCTCTCCCCGTGAGCATAAGCAAGGGCACAGGCTTTTCTTTTTTATTTATTTCCATCACCATTTATCCATCTCCACCCACCCCACTTATTCCCACAATCACCACACTGAAGGGCAGTCTTTTAAATCACACCTTGACACCTACATTTTTATTTCCGTGTCTCTGATCAGAAACCAAATGGTTTTCCATTTTGTTTCTCCCAGAGCTTTCTCTCAAAAAAAAAGAAAGAAAGAAGAGAGAGAGAGAGAGAGAGAGAGAGAGAGAGAGAAGAAAAGAAAAGAAAAGAAAAGAAAAGAAAAGAAAAGAAAAGAAAAGAAAAGAAAAGAAAAGAAAAGAAAAGAAAAGAAAAGAAAAGAAAGCCTATGTAACCAATTCTTTCTCTGCCTGTAGCTTTCAGCTATATATAAATCACTACTCCAAGAAAAGTTATGTGAAACCTAAGAGTTTAATAAAATATCAATAGCTACCTTGAACTTGAGACTACATTTCATTGCTGAGAGAAGTATGCAAATTCCAAGTAACAACTCAAGAGAACAGAAAAATGAAAAACTTCAGAATTTTTTCAGTTATTCCAAAGAAGCTCCTATCAAAGTCACTTTGATTTATAAACTTCAAAGACACATAGATCCCGTTTATGGAAGGGCCACATCAGAAATATGGATAGAACCATCCAGTTATTCTTTAGAGCGGATTAGCCCTGGATTTTTAACTATCCTACGACTTCTTAGCCTGAACAAAGTTCATAATTGTCATCAATTTTAATTCTTTTGCTCTTGGGTATTGCATGCGAACTAATACTGAATAGCGCTTTATTCTTTATCACTCAGAACATGCCTTTCTGAGAATAGACTACGTCTAGCTTCATTTATCTGAACTCCTGCTAACTTCTAAAACTATATTTCATTCAACTTGATTAATGTATTTGGGTCAGTATCGCTAATCTGTTTCAGAGAAAGACTAAAATTTGCTCTTATACATATGCTTCTTTCTCTATAGACCTTCTTTCTGCCTTTCCCTGCACACCTTTAGCGTAACCTGATGTTTAAAGTACATAAAAACTTTCCAGCATGATTATTATTACTATTAATGTTACTGTTCACTGACCCTGTTCCCTTCTTCCTCACATGTTTCTTTCTTTGCTGCCCAGCTAATCCAGCATGTGACTCTGTACCCACCAGCTTCCATTGCCATATGCCTGTGGTCGTCAAACTGCAGCTCGAGAGCTACATGCAGCTCTTTGGCCCCTTAAGTGTGGCTCTTCCACAAAATACCATGGCCTGGGTGAGTCTATATTGAAGAAGTGGCATTAGAAGAGGTTTAAGTTTAAAGAATGTGGCTCAAAAGGAATTTCAGTCGATGTCCTGTTGATATTTGGCTCTGTTGACTAATGGGTTTGCAGTTCTTCCCACCACCTTGGAGTTTACCAATCCTGGATTGACCCTCCACCCATCCCTGACTCCGCAGGGTGGAGGGACTGTCTTCCGCTCTTCTCCGTGTGCACTTAACCTTGGGATGGGCTCATCCAGGGCCATGGTCAGGTCAGTCCTGCCTCAGTGCTGCTCAGTCCTCCGCACATCAGCCTCCCCTTCCCCACCAGCCACAGGCTCCCTGCCAGGGGATGTCCAGCCATAGCCTCCAACTCAGCACATCCAAAACCTCTACATCCTCCTCCTCCAATAGGATCGCTGTACAGCCAGCTGGTTTCGAGTATTTACGAATCAGAAGGGAGAGATGTGCTCAACGTTTTCCTGGCTTCCCCTGGCTTCCCACCGGTCACCTCTCAGAAACAACCCTCAGGTGTAACCCCCATCTCCACGCTCACACCTGCGCTGGGTGAAGGAGCTCCTGCAGCTCTCTCCCTGGCTGACAGCTCTCCTGCCCCCAAGCCGGCCTGATCACCCAGTTACCTGGAAGGAGGGTTCATCAGCGCACCCCTATCAAGAACCTTCCACGGCTGCCCCTGCTCCACCTTACCCCCAACCCCCCATTTACTGCACTGAGGCACAGGTGCTGGCTGTAAAGATCCTCCATAACCTGCTATGCTCTGGGATTCTCCACCCTATCTTACTCCTCAACCCCCCTCCTCTCCATCAGGCTCTCCCCACACGGCCCCACAACCGGCCAGGTGTGTTACTGCACCTCCTCTTTCTTCCCTTCTTTCAGACTCAGCTCAAATTCTGCCTTTCAGGAAATCTACTCTGTATCCCCGACCAGACCATGGTCTTTCTTCGTTGATGCGGCTACACACTTAGTACGCTTTTGCAACAGACAGCTCAACATGTCACAACTCCTCTAGCATGGTCTGCGCTGCCCCAAGACAGGGCTCCAGGCATAGCAGTCACGCAGACCCCCCACCAATCTCCCACAGCCAAGGAACAGACTAATGAGCACAGACTGTCTTTACAAGAGGGTGGACGCTGGTCAGCCTCGAGGGGAAAAGCGTCCACAGAGCAAATAACTCTTTCTAGCTCCTCAACCACTAATGCCTGAATACAGTCTCTTTTTGCATTCAAGATCCGATCTATAGTAGCCTCCCAAGGTGATATCTCTATCTACCTGCCTTTCCTGTGCTTTACCTTAACCACTCAGAGCGTTCCCATTATATTCCCTTTGAAATGAGTTAGCTACTCAAATCGAACCATTAGAAAAAGCTCAACGAATGACACCTAATAAAATCCGAAGGAAAGAAAGAATAAAAATAAAAGCAGATATAGCCAAATTGTAAACGAAATCAGAGAAAGGGCTCTTTGAGAAAAATGATGACAAATCTAAAAAGAAAATTAATCTACATAAAAGAAGAGAGGAAATACAAAAGCTGGAAAGAGCATTGGTACAATTATTTTAAAGTATCATATAGAACCGCTGGTGGCCCGGTGCATGGATTCCTGCACAATGGAAAGGGAAATAACTAGAAGGAATATTTCAATGTTGCCATTTGCCCTTTCTCTCTCAGCACCTGGAAGCTGGGCAGTGACCCCGTCCCCCTCCCCTGCCACTGCTGCTGGTCGTTGTCTGTGTGGCGATGCAGGGCGATCAGGCCCCTGCTCATACCCTCCTTGGCCTGGCACCACCTGCTCACCTACCCCACCATCCCACCCAGGTCCTGCTCTCATCTAGGCCCATCTGGGCCAGGAGCACCTCCATTGCCGCTCGCTGCCAGCACCAATGCCTACCATGTTCTGTGCCGCCCCCTGGTGGTCAGCACACATCATAGCAAGCAGTAGAACTCCCCATCTTCCCGTGGAACAATTGCCCAAAGGGATAATTTGCATATTAGGCTTTTATCATATAGGATTCCAGCCCTTGCAACCAGTTCCAGGAGAGAATTAAACCCTAAGGCATCCATTCCATGTAAGTCCCCTCTTATGCATCTAGAATGGGAGTAGCCATGTACCATCTTGGAAAAACTGAAAACGTAGTCATACAAGCCATTCTTTCAAAGCTTCATTTCCTGAAATCTCAATAAAAGGACAACTTTGTGGGAAATATATATATAAATAAATTACTAAAAATGACAAGTAGAGACGAACTTGTTAGAGGAAAATCATAAAAGAAATTCATTAACTTCAAAATGACCTCCAAAACAATCCAAAGCAGATAGTTTTATGGGTGACTTCTTTAAAAAAAAAAAAATACAAAGAACCAAAAGCATTTTAGGAAGCTAAACGCTGGCCCCAATGCCAAATCCGATGGGGAGAGGAAAATATTAAACTACAGCCTTGTCACATTTGTAAATATAGATTCAGCAATTCTAATAAACAAGCAATTTAGCCAGCTAAATTCCATAGCATATTGAAAAGAATGCCCGATGAGCAAAATAGAGTAGATCCTAGAACCACAAACTGAGTTTATTATTCAGAAAACAATTCTTCTCAAATATTAGCTCAACAGATCCAGTTAGAAAAATGAGGTCACATAACATCAGCCCGTGCTTTAAACTGGAAAGAGAATGCCTCCCGGACATGGGAAATGAGGCCGGAGCCATACTGCATGCAACCTTCTTGAGACACCATGCTTAAAGCATGAGGAAGAGGCAGCCTCATCATGTTACTGTGAATAGTCAACATGGTTCTAAACGTTCCGGTCGATACTTTTTTTAAAAATATATTTTATTGATTTTTTACAGAGCAGAAGGGAGAGGGATAGAAAGTCAGAAACATCGATGAGCGAGAAACATCAATCAGCTGCCTCTTGCACACCCCCCACTGGGGATGTGCCCGCAACCAAGGTACATGCCCTTGACCGGAATCGAACCCAGGACCCTTAGTCCGCTGAGCCAAACTGATCTCGGCATCCGGTCGATACTTTAAAGTTTGCAATAAAAATCTTAAAGTTTAAGGACTCACGAGGCAACATCACCAGCACTTGCACGCGATGTAATTACATTCCTAAAACACAACAGGAGAACCAGCTGAGGAACTCACAGTTAGCGACGGTCAACAAGGCAGAAGAGGTGGGTATAAAAACAGCTTTCCAAAGCAGCAGCTGGAATCGGTTTGTAAAACCATAGAGAAAGCGTGCTAATCGCAATGGGAACCAGACAGACAAAATTCCCAAACTGACCCTACCCGCCACGTCCACAAATCTTGAGAGAAAGAGGATTGTTAAATGTTGTAAATGGGAAAACGTGCCCTCCTCTCTCCTGAGGAGAGCTGATCTTAAAAAGACACCATCTTGCCAAATTCACGGACAGACTTGCTCTAATTCTCACACTCAAATACCCGTGAAATTTTCTCCCCTGTCTAAATGATTCCGACACTCATCCGGAAAAATAAAATGTTGAGGCCAGCTTTTTAAAAAGTGTTAATGAAAAGAGCAGTGAGTGAGGACGTGGCTTACTAGATACAAAAACTCTGATGAAAGTTCAATAATTTAGATGCTGCAGTAATAGCACCGGACTTGACAGATTAATAGGACAGATTAGATAGCCTTGAAATAGCACCAAAAATAGATAAAAACTTAATAAAGAATGATAAATGAAAAATCTCCTGCCATAAAAATGCCGCAAGTAACATTGGTGAGTATAAAACTGATTTAAAAGCAATCAAATATATCACCAAGGAAGAGAGACACAGATTTGAACGGGGAACTTTTAAAATGTGTGAGCCGCCGAAACAAAGCTCATCGAGTGGAACAGTCTTTTAAAAGTTAACCACGAAACCCAATCAGAAAACACCATAAAAATACTTAAAAGTAACTGCAAACCGAGGAGGATATTGGTCACATTGATTACGCGTTAATAGCTTGAGTGGGTAAAAGAGTATTAACACATCAATGAGCTGTAGTAACTCATTGCCACAGAGTTAGTGGCTTAAAATGATCCAAATTTGTTTTCTTACATTTCCGGAGCTCAGGAGTCTGAAGTTCCCGGGCTGATGTCCGCAGGCTGGTTCTCGAAGGCTGGCTCTCGAAGGCTCTGGAAAAAGCCCTTCCCCTGCCTCTGGCTTCCGGGCCACCTGCGATTCTGCCCCCTTCCTCCACCTTCACGCCCTCCATGTAACACCCCCATGTAACACCCTCCATGTAACACCCCCCATGTAACCCCCTCCATGTAACACCCCGCATGTAACACCCCCATGTAACCCTCTCCATGTAACACCCCCATGTAACCCCCCGTGTAACCCCCCCATGTAACCCCCTCCATGTAACCCCCTCCATGTAACACCCCCATGTAACCCTCTCCATGTAACACCCCCGTGTAACCCCCCCATGTAACCCCCTCCATGTAACACCCCCATGTAACCCCCTCCATGTAACACCCCGCATGTAACACCCCCATGTAACACCCTCCATGTAACACCCCCCATGTAACCCCCTCCATGTAACACCCCGCATGTAACACCCCCATGTAACCCTCTCCATGTAACACCCCCATGTAACCCCCCGTGTAACCCCCCCATGTAACCCCCCCATGTAACCCCCTCCATGTAACACCCCCCATGTAACCCCCTCCATGTAACACCCCTATGTAACCCCCCCATGTAACCCTCTCCATGTAACACCCCCGTGTAACCCCCCCATGTAACCCCCTCCATGTAACACCCCCATGTAACACCCCCATGTAACCCCCTCCATGTAACACCCCCATGTAACCCCCTCCATGTAACACCCCCGTGTAACCCCCCCATGTAACCCTCTCCATGTAACACCCCCATGTAACACCCTCCATGTAACACCCCCATGTGACCCCCCCGTGTAACACCCCCCATGTAACACCCCCATGTAACACCCTCCATGTAACCCCCCATGTGACCCCCCTGTGTAACACCCTCCAGGTAATACCCCCATGTAACCCCCTCCATGTAACACCCCCCATGTAACCCCCTCCATGTAACCCCCCCATGTAACACCCCCATGTAACACCCCCCATGTAACACCCCCATGTAACACCCTCCATGTAACCCCCCCATGTGACCCCCCCCCCGTGTAACACCCTCCAGGTAACGCCCTCCACTTAATATCCTCCACATAACACCCTCCATGTAACCCCCCAATCCTCCCCCTGCCTCTTCCACCCTCACCCATCAGCTGCAGCTGCTCGGACTCAGCCCTTCCTTCCTTCTCTCCTGTAACCACCCCACCTGGATGGCCCGGCTACCTCCTCCTCTGCGGCCTGGAGCAGTCACCTCTGCACTCCCTTCTGCGTGCCCCATGCCCAAGCAGGGGAGCTGGCCCTGGGGGCGCTCTTCCATGTGCCACGCACACCCGAAGACAGGAGGCTGAAGGCCCAGAGACAACGGACAGCATCGAGGTCACGGAAATGGCCATAAACATGCGAAACACAGATTCGATCTCGCCAGGACCCCAGCACCTGGGAAAACAAGGCAATGGTGAGATCCTCCTTTTGTCTAACAAATGGACATCGATTTTCCTGAAATGTGAATACACGATTCTGGCAAGAGTCTGTTCTGAAAAAGCTTCTAGAAGTAATCAGGTGATATGTGTCCAATTGCCCAATAATTTTATTTCTTGACATTTTTCTCAAGGAATTACTTAGGGAGGTATTTAGAACATATTACAAGGCTATGACCTACAGTATGTAAAAGAACAATAAATCATAAACGATATCCAACAATAAAGTATTAGCTAAATAAATTGTGATAAAGCTACCTAATTAAGTATCAGGCAGGCATTAAAATGAGCTCTTCAAAGATTTTTAATATTATTGAGCATATTCTCACAAGATATTAGGGAGGACGAACAAGTAAAATACAAAACTGTCTATACTAATATATTATAGAGTACTAGAGGCCCTGTGTACGAATTCATGCATGGGTAGGGTGTCTCAACCTGCCGGCAATTGGGGCGGCTGGCCTGGCAGGAGGGACCGTCGAAAGTTGGCTGGCCCAGGGAGGTTGGCTGTGGGAGTGCACTGATCACTAGTGGACAGTTTCTGCCTTGAGCATCTAGCCCCTGGTGGTCAGTGTGCATCATAGTGACCAGTCCACCAGTTTGTTCAGTTGCTTAGGTTTTTATAGAGAGAGATATGCAAATAAAAGGCTAATAATGGTTAACTCAGAGTCATGGGATTATAGATTATTTCTATTTTCTTTATTATACTTTTTATGTTTTCTAAATTTTAACAAATATTACTGTTACAATCATAAAAAAAGGTAATTACAATTTTTCAAAGTGAGGGACGACTAGTGTTGGCCAGTGAGCCTTAGCATTCTAAGTGGGATGGAAAATAAAGTGCGACACACCCCCTAATGGCAGCTCCCACGTGTGGGTGGGGGGCGGGGGCAACCAGCCAGGATGAGTCAGGCACGGCTGCTGGGAGAGGAGCAACACAGGACAAGTTCAAGCCCAGACCACAGACTGCAAGTAGGAATGGGTTTTCACCCCTGCATTTGAGCCTAGAAAGGATTATAGGCACATTGCAGTGCCCCCCGGAGGCAGAGGGAAGAATGACACAAAATGAGTTTTAATTACATTCTCTCAGAGGAAGAGAAACTAACTGGAATGGCTGAAGAACACTCAGCTAACCCCATCAGACACAGCACAGTGCACCTGGAGACTTTGTTTCCACTTGGCGAACAATAATAATGATAATCTATAATAATAAAAGCATAATATGCTCATTAGACCAAATGTTCTCCCGAACATCCTTCCGGACGAAGCCAGGGCTGCGAGGGAAGCCTGGGTCCCGGGTGCCAGAGGGAAGCCGGTGCTGGCAGCGAGGGAAAGGAAGGCCTACTCTTGCACCAATTTCCTGCCATCAGGCCTCTAGTAATAATAATGATATAACATTTCGATACAGGCTCCTCGGAGGAATAGTCATTTCAAAGTGTGAGTTCAGGACCCTGATGTTAACTTTGTCAGGAAGCAAACGGAAGGTTTGCTTTAGCCCGGCCAGCCTGGCTCAGTGGTTGAGCATTCGACCTAGGAACCAGGAGGTCTCGGTTGGATTCCCCATCAGGGCCCAGGCCCAGGTTGTGGGCTCCACTCCCAGTGTGGGGCGTGCAGGAGGCAGCCGAGCCATGATTCAGTCTCACCACTGATGTTTCTGTCTCTCTCTCCATCTCCTTTCCTCTCTGAAATCAATAAAAATCCTAATAAAAGAGTAATATGCAAATTGACCGCACCTTCGCTACACCCACAAGCCAATCAGAGTGAGCATGCAAATGAACACAACCAAGATGGTGGTTAATTTGCATATCTGCACTAGTGTAGAAGGAAGCCAAGCACTGCAGAAGGGAGCAAAGCTGCGGAGAAGTAAGCAAGCTGGGCAGGGGAGAAGGGAGGGAGCTTTGCTCGGGCCGCAGGAAGCTCTATTCTTGCAGGAATCTTCTGCAATGGGTCTCTAGCATATTTAATAAATAAATAACAAACAAATAAAAATCTAAATAAAAGAAAGTTAGCTTGGTCCTCTTTCTGTTAGCCAGGGCCTAGGCGCAGATGGAGGAGGCCGGAATATGCTGGTGGCCCGGAGCTGGGCTTGTCCCAAGACCTATGTGGCCCCGCAGAGACCTTTGAAAATCCTGCCTCGTCCAGAGCTGAAGCTGATCAGAGAGTGTGGCTCCTACCTCCCTCTTCTCGGGAAACCTGACCACCTGCCCTCTGCCCTCACCGTCTCCACACCGGCTCTGCGCTGGACTGACGGCAGAACCCCACAGGGGCGGCCTCCCTTTCCAATCGGTCGCCACGTGGTAAGGGATCCACTCCGGAAACCTCCCTCCCGAGGCCGCTGCTCTCGCCCACCCGACCGGCTTCCTGCTCCGGGTAATTGCGCTGCTCATCCCTGAAGTCTCTGTATTTGACATTTTGCCACTGTCGGCTCGTTAAACAAAGTACTTATTAAAATGAAGCGCATCGCTGCGGCAAGTGCCTGGCCTGCTGACATCCGCCGAGGAACAATGCCAACTGGCTTCAGCTCCGTCTGATCGGACCGACGCAGCCTCAGGCGGGATGGGGGCTCCAGGCATGAGGGCACGGGGTCCCCCCTGACAGGGAGGGGACACCTTGTACAAATTGGGGGTCCTGTGCATACGCATGTCATTGCAAGCCACTCAGCTTTCTTAGTGAAAATCTGTGAGTTACAGATTACTTTTCTCTTTTGTTATTGATTTCAGAGAGGAAGGGAGAGGGGGAGAGAGAGAGAAACATCAATGATGAGAGAGAATCATGGATCTGCTGCCTCCTGCACACCCCCTACTGGGGATTGGGCCACAGCCCGGGCATGTGACCTTGACCAGAAACAAACCCTTCAGTCCGCAGGCTAACGCTCTACCCACCGAGTCACACCAGCTGGGCCAGGTTGCCTTTCTCCTGCTGAAGAAGGGCTGGGCAGAGCCGGCCGGCGTGGCTCCCTGGCTGAGCGTGGGCCTGTGAACCAGGAGATCCTGGCTCCATCCCCGGTCAGGGCACAGGCCCGGTAGGGAGGTGTGGATACAGGCCCACCCAAAGCAGACTCACCATCCTGAACAAAACTCACGGTGGAAGAAAGATTCAAAGTCCCTTCCCTCTCCTCTCCAAACTGTGTTCCCAAAACTGAGACGCCAGCAGAAACACGTCAGAGGCCCCCTACCGCCATGCTGTCGCAGAGCAGGAGAAGCACAGGGATCAGGAGAAGCACTGGGAGCAGGAGAAGCACTGGGAGCAGGAGAAGCACTGGGAGCAGGAGAAGCCCTGGGAGCAGGAGAAGCACAGGGATCAGGAGAAGCACTGGGAGCAGGAGAAGCACTGGGAGCAGGAGAAGCCCTGGGAGCAGGAGAAGCACTGGGAGCAGGAGAAGCACAGGGAGCAGGAGAAGCACTGGGAGCAGGAGAAGCACAGGGAGCAGGAGAAGCACTGGGAGCAGGAGAAGCACAGGGAGCAGGAGAAGCACAGGGAGCAGGAGAAGCACTGGGAGCAGGAGAAGCACAGGGAGAGGCTGTGTTTGGAGCTGAAGAAGCCCCGGGAGAGGCTGCACTTGGAGCAGGAGAAGTACTGGGAGCAGGAGAAGCACCGGAGCAGCAGAAGCCCCAGGAGGCTGCCTGCGAGCAGCAGGGGCAGGCAGTTCTCCGTCCACCGGGGTTGACAAGTATGTTCCTGGCTGCTATACCCACTAACTGGGGACTTCAGTGAAACGCCAGCCGTCCCTGCGGAACTGCCAGCAGGCCTCTGACTGTGCAGGGGCTGTTTTCAAAGGAAAGACGGTGTCAGCCAGAGAGCCTCTCCCTTCCCATCCTGGAAGCCGTGGCCTTGGGTGAGGCTCGGAGGGAGACAAGGGGCTGCTTTTTCCTGGGGCCTCCTGAGCCTGACAGGAGGCCCAGGCTCCACCCAGGAGGACAGGACATGAGTTGAGCAGTGAGTCCTGAGGAAGCCCCACTAGAACTTCCTCCCCCTCTGCCTCCCATCCTCACCTCCCGGCCCCCATCCTCACCTCCTGCCCTCACCCCCATCCTCACCTCCTGCACCCCCCCCATCCTCACCTCCCGGCCCCCATCCTCACCTCCCGGCCTCCATCCTCACCTCCCGCCCTCCCCCCATCCTCACCTCCTGCACCCCCCCATCCTCACCTCCCGGCCTCCATCCTCACCTCCCGCCCTCCCCCCCATCCTCACCTCCTGCACCCCCCCATCCTCACCTCCCGGCCCCCCCCATCCTCACCTCCCGGCCCCCCCCATCCTCACCTCCCGGCCCCCCCCCCATCCTCACCTCCCGGCCCCCCATCCTCACCTCCCGGCCCCCCCCCATCCTCACCTCCAAGCCCCCCATCCTCACCTCCCGGCCCCCCCCCCCATCCTCACCTCCCGGCCCCCATCCTCACCTCCCGGCCTCCCCCCCATCCTCACCTCCAGGCCCCCCCATCCTCACCTCCTGCACCCCCCCCCCATCCTCACCTCCCGGCCCCCCCCCCATCCTCACCTCCCGGCCCCCCATCCTCACCTCCCGGCCCCCCCATCCTCACCTCCAAGCCCCCCATCCTCACCTCCCGGCCCCCCCCCATCCTCACCTCCCGGCCCCCCCCCCATCCTCACCTCCCGGCCCCCATCCTCACCTCCCGGCCTCCCCCCCATCCTCACCTCCAGGCCCCCCCATCCTCACCTCCTGCACCCCCCCCCATCCTCACCTCCCGGCCCCCCCCCCCCCCATCCTCACCTCCCGGCCTCCATCCTCACCTCCCGGCCTCCCCCCCATCCTCACCTCCCGGCCCCCATCCTCACCTCCCGGCCCCCATCCTCACCTCCCGCCCTCCCCCCCATCCTCACCTCCCGGCCCCCCCATCCTCACCTCCCGGCCCCCCCATCCTCACCTCCCGGCCCCCCCCCCATCCTCACCTCCCGGCCCCCCCCATCCTCACCTCCCGGCCCCCCTGCTAACACATCAGGGGGGAGGTGCCCTCCTGGTGCAGTTCAACAAGCCAGGCCAGGGAAGTGATTTCTTCTCACCCAAAGCCCTCGTTGCCAGGTTGCCGGGAGCTGACAGCTGTCCCCAGTGCAGCTGGAGAGCCTCTGGCAGGACTGGGAGCTGACAGCTGTCCCCAGTGCAGCTGGAAACAGCCTCTGGCAGGACTGGGAGCTGACAGCTGTCCCCAGTGCAGCTGGAAACAGCCTCTGGCAGGACTGGGAGCTGACAGCTGTCCCCAGTGCAGCTGGAAACAGCCTCTGGCAGGACTGGGAGCTGACAGCTGTCCCCAGTGCAGCTGGAAACAGCCTCTGGCAGGACTGGGAGCTGACAGCTGTCCCCAGTGCAGCTGGAAACAGCCTCTGGCAGGACTGGGAGCTGACAGCTGTCCCCAGTGCAGCTGGAAACAGCCTCTGGCAGGACTGGGAGCTGACAGCTGTCCCCAGTGCAGCTGGAAACAGCCTCTGGCAGGACTGGGAGCTGACAGCTGTCCCCAGTGCAGCTGGAAACAGCCTCTGGCAGGACTGGGAGCTGACAGCTGTCCCCAGTGCAGCTGGAGACCCTCTGGCAGGACTGGGAGCTGACAGCTGTCCCCAGTGCAGCTGGAAACAGCCTCTGGCAGGACTGGGAGCTGACAGCTGTCCCCAGTGCAGCTGGAAACAGGCTCTGGCAGGACTGGGAGCTGACAGCTGTCCCCCAGTGCAGCTGGAAACAGCCTCTGGCAGGACTGGGAGCTGACAGCTGTCCCCAGTGCAGCTGGAAACAGCCTCTGGCAGGACTGGGAGCTGACAGCTGTCCCCAGTGCAGCTGGAAACAGGATCTGGCAGGACTGGGAGCTGACAGCTGTCCCCAGTGCAGCTGGAAACAGGCTCTGGCAGGACTGGGAGCTGACAGCTGTCCCCAGTGCAGCTGGAGAGCCTCCGGCAGGATGTGACTGTGGGAGGAGCTCTGTCCCTGTGTAGCTGGGAGGGGGGAGGCTGCGGGAGCCAGTGCACACGCAGCCCCACCACACCCGCTGGACTCCCTCTCCCACTGCTTCTCCAGATCAGCTCCAATCACACAAACGCTGGGGAAAGTGGAATGCTCTCTTTAGAAATTTGTGAGGTTTTTAAGATTTAGGCCCGTTTTGGGTAAAGACTTTCTGTCAAAAGCACAGTTCGTTATGGGAAATGGACGGGAGCAAAAGGGAAAAGGAAACGTGCTGAAACATGAAGAGGTGAAAGAGGGGCCAGCTTGCACCAGGAAAGGACGGATTCCAGTATATTCTGGCCCCCGGCCATGGCTCCTCTCATTTCCCAGGTGAGAATGCTCCCCGAGTCTCGCTGCGTGTCTCAGACCTACCTGTCCTTTCAAACAAAACAAGATCTTCATGTAGCCGCCCAACGCCACCAAGGGGACCCTCCTCCCCACGGCTCCGACCCCGCGATCTTGCCTCCCGCTGATCTGGTAACCCTTCCTTCCCAGCCTCCCCCAGGCTCCTTCCCCAGCACCCTCACCCCCACCCCCACCCCCATTCAATCACGTGGAACCCCTTGCCCTCTCTGAGTAAAAATATGTTTTTATCACACGTCCAGGTATCTTCAAACACATTCATTGGCAAAGAAATGTCTTCCACTCCTTCTCCCTGGCCAGTCATATTCCGTCTCTGAGACCCAGGAGAACGAAGTCTTTATCGTGCAATAAAGATGGAGGGAGCTGTGAACAATATAAGGCCCCTGCAGAGGGCCTGATCTCATAAGGGCCATTGATCATTTTCATGGAAGCCATTTCTTTTCAGTCAGACTGGATTCAAGGGGTGAACCGGAAATGGGGCAGTAGACACAGTAGGTGAGGACTCTCAAGATGTTTGGCTGTAAGGGAGCTCGAGGGAAGATCTAGAATAAAGAGGATGATTGCTTTTCTGTGAGAGACTGAAAAAAATATGTACCCGTATGTGCTGATGGAGAAGAGTTAGAGAGATGTAGAGATTGGAGAACTGGTAAATTCGAATCATGAATCTGGGGCTAGGAAGTGGAGCAGAGGTAAGAAGAACTTTGACCAGGTAGGAGAGAGAGATGATAAATTGTGCAGGAAGGCAACATTCATTCAACAAATATGCATGCAGCATGTAGATGTAAGGGAAATAGAGTATGTCTGTGGGGGGAGTGGGACGGGATTCTAAGTAGGGTAAGCATTATTGAGAAGGTGACAATTAAGCAAAGACACTAAAAAGAAAAATGGGTCCCTAGCTGGTGTTGCTCAGTGGATGGAGAGTAGTTGTGTGGACCGAAGGATCCCGGGTTCGATTCTGGTCAAGGGCGGGTACTTGGTTGCAGCTCCTCCCCAGCCCAGGCCTTGGTCAGGGTCTATGCAGGAGGCAACCACATCAATATTTCTCTCACATCAATATTTCTTTCTGTCTTTCCCTCTCTCTTCCACTCTCTCTAAAACGCAATGGAAAAATATCCTCAGGTGAGGATTAAAAAAAAAAAAAAAGGACAGAAAAGTGGGTTAGCCAGGCAGATGTCTGGGAGAAGAGGGCGTGACCCAGGCGAAGAGATCAGCTGGTCCAAGGATGAGAGGTGGGAGCACGCCTCGCATCCAGACAGAAATGGATGGTGTCGCTTCTAATCATTTCTACGTCTTCTTTGTGAAGCTAAGAAAGTCACCTGCTGATGGAAGAGTTGGGCTGGGTGGAGGGTGTCAGTACCAGTTGGCATTAGCAGGTCTTGAGAGAATAAGAGGGGGGTGTGCAAGGACTCCGGCAGCACTGAGGGCTGGAGAACAGAGCCTGAAGGGCATGGATTTGCATGGCATCCTTCTCATTCCACAGTCCAGTCCCAAGAGCTAAGAAGGAAAACAGGTGAATTGATCCACAGAAAGGCCAGAAACCCCAGAAACTGGTGAGGGAATGATTCCCGAGATGGACTGTGGAACTGGAAAAGGAAAGGAAGTGATACCAAAAACAGAACAGAGGAAGTGATGCCAAAAACAGAACTAGTAAAATGGGTGATCTGGCTTAAACTCTCCCAAAGAGCTAGTCACCCCCTCTCCTGCTCCCACAGCAGATTCCGAACACCCATGGCCCTCTTATGTGGCAGAAGATGGTATTCATGTGGAGACCACTGTACTTCCCTTTGGCTCTCCCTCACGGCTCTGCCCAGTGCCCTGTCAAGAGTAGGCACTTAGCCGAAACCGGTTTGGCTCCATGGATAGAGCATTGGCCTGCAGACTGAAAGGTCCCAGGTTCGATTCCAGTCAAGGGCATGTACCTTGGTTGCAGGCAAATCAAGAGGCAGCTGATCGATGTTTCTCTCTCATCGATGTTTCTGACTTTCTATCCCTCTCCCTTCCTCTCTGTGAAAAATCAATAAAATATATTTTTTTTAAAAAAGAGTAGGCACTTAGTATGCACTCACTGACTGAAGTAGTTCATTACATGGCACATTATTCATGTTTTGCTGCCTTTTAGAGTCATTTGCCTTTCCATGTACATCATCTCCTTTCTCTGCTGCCTTGTGTAGGTTAACAGCAGGAATCATACCTGCACTCCTTTAATTCCCTAGGAGTGTGCCCTAACAGCAGAAGAAACTCGATAAATTTTTTGTTATTGCTGTTGAAGGGGAAAATGATTAAGACAGTAAAGCAAGGTCAATTTCTGGAGTTCCCTCTCCCTGAAGCAGTCATAAACTTGAAGTGGAGTAATTGTAAAGTTTGAGACTAGAGGGGGGAAATGATGCAATCAGAAGAACTGCAGTGACAAGTTGGAAAAGAAGATCCTGGAGATAAATGGCTCCTGTGCCTCCAACATCATCAAGTGCTTCTGGGAAATTATTTCCCTGGATGGAACCATCCCTGGGGTTAAGAAGGGCATTTTACAAAATCATCACAGCTTGATGGAACTATCTATCCTTCAGGGCAATGATTCTCCAATCATGATATGCACATCCTCCAGGGAACTGAAGGTGATTCTGGAGATGTGAGGAACCCCAGGGTAAGCATTTCTAAAACTAGATGTCAAATTCAAACATAATAACATTGCCCTGGCCAGTGTGGCTAAAGCATCATCCCCTGAACTGAAGGGTTGAAGCTGTGATTCCCTGTCAGGGCACATACCTGAGTTGTAGGTTCAATCCCTGGTAGCTGGTCCAGGTGTGTATGGGAGGCAACCGATCAATGTTTCTCACATTGGCCTCTCTCTCTCTCTCTCTCTCTCTCTCTCTCTCTCTCTCAGTCTCTCTCTCTCATCAATAAAATCATACCCTTGGGTGAGTGGTTGAGGGTTGACTTTTGAACCAAGAGGTCATAGTTCAATTTGCGATCAGAGCACATGCCCGGGTTGCAGGCTGGATCCCCAGTGTGGGGAGTGCAAGAGGTATCTGACCGATGATTCTCTCTTATTATTGATGTTTTTTGTTTTGTTTTTTGTTTTGTAATATATTTTATTGATTTTTTACAGAGAGGAAGGGAGAAGGATAGAAAGTCAGAAACATCGATGAGAGAGAAACATCGATCAGCTGCTTCCTGCACACCTCCTACTGGGGATGTGCCCGCAACCAAGGTACATGCCCTTGACTGGAATCGAACCTGGGACCTTTCAGTCTGCAGGCCGACGCTCTATCCACTGAGCCAAACCAGTAAGGACATCATTGATGTTTTTATTTCTCTCCCTCTCCCTCTCTCTGTCTGTCTGAAATCAACAAAAATGTATTTTTTAAAAAACATATTAACATCAAAAGAATTATAGACACATTATAGAAAAGAATTTCTATTTTGAGTGAATTTTAATAAATGTGAAACTCCTCCAGGGCCTACACATGACAGCGGGATCAGAGCTGGAGGGGTCGGAGGGGATTGACTCTCCTCTGCTGTTTTAGCACCTCACCTAAAGTGGAGAACTATTGCATTATCGTTACTAGCTCCTCGCTGATTTCATCAAATGTCAAGCAACTTCTTAAACCAATTGAATTTTTAAGTGGGTCTTGCCTCCTGAGAGGCAGTGCGCTGGGAAGATCGTTTTCTCACTACCTACCAAGCCATTTATCCTTTTCAATAAATACACAAATTGTCCTCCAGATTCAATACACCCTTATGTGAGTACAGGCAGTACAAATCAAACACACACTAAACAATCCATGGGCCCTTCAGAAAAGGTGTTATTGCCATTTACTTGGATCCCCTCAATAGCTTTAATTAAAATGTTCATTTGTTGACCCAAAGTAGATCCAGCCCTACGTCCACAAATTCACCAAATCTGAAAAGAATGGCTAGGTTTCATGCTTCACCATGAATACTGCAATAGTATTAACCCAAGTTTTTAGTAGGCTTTTTCTCTCCTTCACACGATGATTTTCTACTTTCGTGTTCATGTTCTCACGGCCCATGTGCCCTCCATTGTGATCTTAAACTGCAGGTAGCCATAGGTATCCATACATTATCACTCAAATATAAATCGAAAAGTTGAATCTTTGAGGTGGAGAACAGAAAGGAACATGACAATTCTCTTCCTCCTTCGCAAATTTGTGCTGCTCAAACCATCCATGGTGACCTGTTCAAACTCTCCCATCCACAGCGCCCAGGAAAAGACAGTTCGTTCAGGTAGAAAGACACACTCTATTGGGGTTCTACACTCTTAGAGAAGAAAACATGTATAAAAGAAGGAAAAAGAAAGAGAGAGGTTGGCACTGCTGATTTTCATGCAAAGCTTCCGCAAAAGCCAAGAGTCAAGAATAAAAGGTACCCAGGGATAACTTCCTAGAAACTTATAATTCATTTACTATGTTTGCTCTCAAACTCCCGCTTTCTCCCTAAAATATTTACATCATTAAAATTCAATATGCAAACATGCATGCGGATTTTATCTGAGGTAAATTAAATTTAGATGAGTTGGCACTGATGTTTCTTTAATCTGCTTATGTATTTATTATTTGATCATCAGAACATTAGCTAATGGTGTTCCAGGAGTGGACTGCCCAAGTAGGCTTTTAATGATTCTCATGAAGTTTTGTGTCCAACTACCTTGATTACTTGGATGTTATCACTTGAATCAAATTACCTTATTCAATTGTCAAGTGAGCCATTTTTATGGAAAGAGCTGAAATGTAGTTAAAGGAAGCCAGAATAAACTTAAAACGTGTTCTGATGGGTCCTACTATAGAAACAATTTGAAGCCAATTTGGTGTTGGTGTAGATATCTTTCAATCAGCAGGAGAATCTAAATTATTCAATAACAAATACCCGGAAAGTTTTCCCTGTGCACCATTTACTCAGGTGAAGCAATCAAGGTGCACAGCCCTAGAGATATCCTGTCCAATTGACACTCCGATTTCATCGTGGAAATGCCTCTTCCTTGCGTGCCTTTCCCTCTCAAAAGCCCGCCGCACATTTTTCAAGGATTTTCTCTGCCAGCTGCCTTTATTTGTTCTCCAAGCACACTTACTTCCTCCTGGAGCACTTACCCGGATGTTTCCGCAATGATCGCTCCCTGTTGTCCATCACCGAGAGGGGCTTGACTACGAGGTACGCCTCTTCCCAGACAAGCTGCCCTGCCCCATACCCAGCAGTAGAGACAGAGGCTTACCGATGTGATTGCTACGTGGGCTGCCAATCATCAGACAGGGAGGGCTTCTAAGATGGGCACCTACTCGGGGCACTTTTGGGGGAAAGCCCTGTCTGGCTCACCAGGGGCACCTTGGAATCAGCCTTCCCCTGGCCTCACCGGCTCTCTCCCAGGTCTCCCGTAACAGGTATGAGTTTTAGCCATTGTTAGACAGTATTTCATGTCCAGTGGTTAAAATTCATTTGTAACAAGACCTCCATAGTTGAAAGTGATTACAATCGTAGCCAACAGGAACGATTTCCTTAATCGATATTTTTTTGTGCATTGGTAATGTGTGTGGAGGCCACTGTGCTTGGGACTAAAGGAACAGAGATTACAACACAGATGTTGCCTGCCCGTGTAGAGCAGATGTTCTAACTCTCATTACAGAGAACCGGTCACCTTACCTGTGTGAGCCATTTCCCACCAGTACATTGTGTGGACTTGTGTAGGAACCCTTTTCACATCCCGTGTGGTTCAGGGTTCCAGTTCAGGGTTCGGGTTCTGGAGGAGGCTGCACACAAATGAAAAAGAGAATAGAAAAGTATGAATTTGGGAATATTGGGGGCCAGGCAGGAGCCCACCTCTATTCCTTTTTACTAAGATTACGGGCTACACCCATATCCTTTAGGCAGGAAATTCCAATAATAGTCAATCAGCAAGAAATTACATAAGACTAACAGGTTGGAGGCTGCTTCAACTACCAATATCTCAACTAAACAGTGAGCGATTAGCTCTGACCTTTCAGAGTGATTAAGGTTCGCCAGCCTTCCCGATTCCCTGTCCACATCTCTCTATTAGTGAGGACAATGATCGGTTTCCAGCAGACTTACATGTGCAGTGAATTGGAATTTTTATTTCACTATTCCAAAGCCCGGGTCCCAGAGCATCTGTGCTGGCTGGTCTCAAGGAAGACCTGAGCAGTGACATCTGGACTCTGAATATGTTGCAGTGTTTTCTACCCCTTTGGGACCCTAATAAGATCATGTGGGAATATGCTTAAACCTGGGCCCCAGACTCACTATATCAGAACTAGTGGCCCGGTGCATGAAATTCGTGCATGGGGTAGGGGTGGTCCCTCAGCCCAACCTGCCTGCTCCCTCTCACATACTGGGAGTCCTTACGGGATGTCCAACTGATGGCTCACCCTCAGCCTGCCCAAGGCCTAAAGCCTCAATTTTAAAAAACCATCTGTAAAACACAGTGTAGTTCAGGAGTTTTTCATTACGGATTGGGTTCACCAAGAAGACCATGTTGCAGTGTACAGTGGAGAAGCTTGGTGGAAGTGCAAGCGCCCCTGTAGGTGGCCAGCGGGGGCTCAGGCTGCCGGAGCTCCCGAACCTGTTGCCTAATAGAGCTGCTTTGTTTACGAAAGAAAACATGCTTCTCTTGTAGTCCTTTCTACATTTTTTTTTCATAAGCATCCCTTTAGAGAAGACTTCTTTAATGTGTCCCTTCCTTTCCCCCAGAAGAGGGATGATCGATTATTTCAAGGAGCAGCAGAGGGTGGGGGAGGAGGCAATGAGGACCTAGGTCCTCGAAGTCACCAGAGAACTCTGAACTCGCTGTGTCAGAAGATAATCCTGTGGAGAGAAGAGCAGAGCAAATGGAAAAGTCTGTGTCCTTTTAAGCTTCTCCTGGACGCAAAGGCTTTGATCCTGGGATGTGTCTGATGGTAATTTTCTGCATTTCTGAGTCAGATGGGATATGAGTGAACAGATTCAGGAAGCTGTTGTTCCTTAGTGAGTTTTTCTGTCCCATTTTCACTGAATTGACCAATAATCTGAGCTCTGTGGTGAACATGTTGGGGCTGTGACCTGGGTTTAGGCGAAACGTCAATTAAAGCTGTGAACTAAGAGAAAAAAAGAGCCGCTGCCACTGCCACCCCCTCCCCCTCCCCCACCCCTACCCCTCCAGCCCCCCACCCGCTTCTGCGCTCAAGCGGCTGGGGGGCTTTGGGCACTACCGCCACCCCCCCCCCTCGCTTCCACGTTCCACACTCAGTACTTCAAACTCTCTCCTACAGAGAGTTCACAGCTTTAATTGAAGTTTCACCTAAGCCCAGGTCACAGCCCCATGTTCACCACAGAGCTCAAAACTACATTTCCCAGAATTCCTGCTGCTCCCGATACCCTGCAGCACCCACCCAGTCCCTCCTCCACGCACATGCTGCACCTCGGCCACACCCCCGCATGCCTCCTCGGCCTCACCTGCTGTCCTTCTGGCCACACCCCCTGCTCCTGATTGGCTGGTAGCATAGCCAATCAGGAGCCAAGGTACTATGACATTTGCATGTTACTCTTTTATTAGATAGGATAAGAGGGCTGGGAGTTGATTTCTTTAAAAATATTTTTTATTGATTTCAGAGAGGAAGGAAGAGGGAGAGAGAGAGACATCAGTGATGAGAATCATTGATCAGCACTGGGGATGGAGCCCACAATCCCAGTCTTGTGCCCTGATCGGGAACCAAACTGTGACCTCCAGGTCGATTTTTAATAAGCATTCCAGTAATGTTTATGAGCATACCAATTTGGGAAATACTGATTTTTATCAAAAATAAAATAAAATTTGTCAAATGAGCTGTGAATTAATCCAATTCTAATCTTAAGTTAAAATTTTAAAACTTTGTAGTCAGTGTTTCCTTATTAACAAGCCAGAATTTGCCTTTATGAGAAATATCATGCCACTGTTTGTGAAATGTCAGAATGAAATGAAA
This sequence comes from Antrozous pallidus, assembly GCA_027563665.1. NCBI lineage: Eukaryota > Metazoa > Chordata > Mammalia > Chiroptera > Vespertilionidae > Antrozous > Antrozous pallidus. Next base: position 3,850,136 of record CM050508.1, on the reverse strand, counting down.
TGGAAATATATGTGGCCCTTTCTGTTGTGAGCCTTTAAAGAGACAGGTAAAAAATGGACTTTAGTCCTAACCAGACGGCTCAGTGGCTAGAGCGTCGGCCTCCAAACTAAAGGGTCCCGGGTTCAATTCTGGTCAAGGGCATGTACCTTGTTTGTGGGCACATCCCCAGAAGGGAGTGTGCAGGAGGCAGCTGATCGATGTTTCTCTTTAATTGGTGTTTCTAACTCTTTATCCCTCTCCCTTTCTCTCTGTGAAAACTCAATAAAATTTATTTTTTTAAATGGACTTTATCCCGGCAATAACACAATTATAAATCAGTTTGTTAAAATATGTTTGGATTCCTGACATCTGATTTCTTGCTCACCAGCTGACCTAAACATTTCTTGTTAAGTGAAACGTGGTCATGACTTATGATGTCTGAAGGAGAGTGGTCATCCAGAAAATGAAGGTCAGCCCAGAGCAGATGGCATCTACGAAGCCGGGAGTCAAATTCTCCGCACTGCCAAGTGAAAAGGAATCAAGCTCTGTGTTAGAAGGCAGTTTTCTGAACCGCCTCTCTCTCATCTGGAGATGCGTTTGTATTTTCCAATAACCCAGACTTTTAAAATAGGAGCCGACTTCCCTGTTTCCTTCTAAGACCTGTCATTGAAAAATCAAGTCCCAGAACATGTGGTGTTGGGAGGAAATGCATTTTCATGTTACAACTCAGCGAGGTGGTCCCGGGCCCAGTACATAGGCCACATTGCTATTTTTTTAAATATATTTTATTGATTTTTTTTTTTCTACAGAGAGGAAGGGAGGGGATAGAAAGTCAGAAACATCAATGAGAGAGAAACATCCATCAGCTGCCTCCTGCACACCCCCCACTGGGGATGTGCCCGCAACCAAGGTACATGCCCTTGACCGGAATCGAACCTGGGACCTTTCAGTCCACAGGCTGATGCTCTATCCACTGAGCCCGACCGGTTTCAGCAGGCCACATTGCTATTTACACCCATGGGCGGGGGGTGAGGGGCAGTCTTTGTGCTTTCTTACTGTATATATAGCCTTTGAGAGAACTTGCCTCTCAGCCTAGTGTTGCTTTGGGGGGAACACTTTTCCCAATTACGATGCGTAAGGTGAAAAGTGCGATTTCAAATCTCAGCCAACTCACCCATCTCAGCCCCTACAGAAAGGGAAGGAGGATAAATAATGCTGGCGAGGGAGCCAATGCTATTGGTGAAGACAAAAATAACAGATGGGCTTCTAGGGCAGCGATCAGAACGAAGCGAGTGGAGAGCTCTCTCGTCAATCATTTCCACTACATCTCGCTGCCTCTCACACATAGTGAGCGACCAGAGTTGTCTGTGCGCCCCTGGAGAAAAGCTCTTGCCAGGGACTGGGAGGTGAAAGGCAGAACTAAAGACAAAGAAATGGGCATCTTCATTTTGACTGGAGCTGAGTAGCTTTAAAAATGACAAGGGGATTGAAAATGTATTTAATAAAAAATCGCACTGTGAATAGTAAATGAGGTATTGTAGTTCCGACATTAAATCATTTTCTAGAGTATCTCAGTTTTTCAGTAGCGTGTGAGTTCAAAACTCAGAACTAGAAAATACATTATTTTTTTCTATCCTGAAAGAAAAAAAATAAATAAAAGTCAAAAACCATTATCTATCTATAGATAGATAGATAGATAGATAATGTAGTGTATAGTTTCAAGTTGAATGGATTGTGAAATGCTTTACAAATATTATAAATCATTACTAAATTCCTTTTTAAATATGTTTCTACTTATTTTAGAAAGGAATGGAGAGAGATAGAAATATCAATGAGAGCTCAACATAGATCAGCTGCCTCCTGCATTCTCCCTACTGGGGATCGAGCCCACAACCAGGGCATGAGCCCTGACCTGGAATGGAATTGAACCAGTGACCTCTTCATATATGGGTCAACACTCAACCACTGAGCCACCCTGGCCAGGCTACTAGATTCCTTTGTAGAATGTATCAAAAATGCTATAAAAGAAGCCATACTCGCCCTACCAGGTTTGGCTAAGTGGATAGAGCATCGGACTGTGGACTGGAGGGTCCCAGGTTCGATTCTGGTCAAGGGCATGTATCTTGGTTGCAGACACATTCCCAGTGGGAGGTGTGCAGGAGGCATCTGATTGCTGTTTCTAACTCTCTATCTCTCTCCCTTCCTCTCTGTAAAAAATCAATAAAATATATTTTTATTTTTTAAAAGAAGCCATACTCTTGCCCTTCCTTCCAAATGGCCTTTCCTGCACTGAGCACCACAGGTAAGAGATGCATATTTTATGATTACTCAAGTTCTTAGAATTTGGTCTTATCCTCACTAATAATGCCATTTGTTCCCAATACCTGATTTTCAAGTTACAAAATAAGTGAGTCACAGTATGAATTTATTCCAATATAACTTGCTCTCATACATCGGCTGTCATCTCACTAAAATGATGTGGGAAGATAGTTGTGTTATGTTACTAAATAAAATAACAATTTACCAAATACCTACATGGTACCAAGATGTATAGATATATACCTATACCTATTGCTATCAATACATCTGAAAGAAATTACAGTTGATTCACGCTTTTTTTCCACAATGAACATAGCTTCCTATTGCAACTTAAATGTTTTATTTTACTTTATTTTATTTTATTTTATTCATGGTGCATGGTCAGGAATAGCCTTCGCCAATGAGATAAGAGATAAAGTAGGTCACAGGCAAGCCTCACACACACAATTATGTTTAAATAAATTCTTAAATAGACAAAGTATCAAGGCCACAGACTGGAGTTAGACTTGTCATCAATATTTTCAAGACCCTGATTAAGTCTTTTACTCTCTACTCCCTCAACACCAGGCCGCCCTCATCTCCTCACAGACACGTGCCCTTCTGGAAGAAGAGAGAAGCCAATCTCACCATAACCACTACAAAGACACTCTAGATAAGTGGTCGACAAACTGCGGCTCGCAAGCCACGTGCGGCTCTTTGGCCCCTTGAGTGTGGCTCTTCCACAAAACACCACGGCCTGGGCGAGTCTATTTTGAAGAAGTGGCGTTAGAAGAAGTTTAAGTTTTAAAAATTTGGCTCTCAAAAGAAATTTCAGTCATTGTCCTGTTGATAGTTGGCTCTGTTGACTAATGAGTTTGCCGACCACTGCTCTAGGGTTAGTTAGGTTCCTTAAAGGAAATGAAGCCATGGTTTCATGGCATGTTAACCCTTTCTTCCCGTCTGTTTGATTCTGTTACCCACCGCACCCCTCAAGTATCTCCATCGTCTCCTCTCTCACACCTCAGTCTCCCTGGCTCCTTACCTCGCTGTGAGCCCTGTCTAGTTTTGTCCCACTCTCTCCCCTCGTGTTTCAGGTTTCTGCAGATATATTCTCAGAGCTGCATGCTTTAGGTCAGTGGTGGGCAAACTCCTTAGTCAACAGAGCCAACTATCAACAGGACAATGATTGAAATTTCTTTGGAGAGCCAATTTTTTTTTTAACTTAAACTTCTTCTAACACCACTTCTTCAAAACAGACTCGCCCAGGCCGTGGTGTTTTGTGGAAAGCCACACTCAAGGGGCCAAAGAGCCGCCCCTTGAGCCACAGTTTGCTGACCGCTGGTCTAGATCATGTATCTTAGGAAGGCACGTATCTGAGTTCTCAATCACCGTTAGGATGTGTGAGTCTATTGGCCAGAGGTGAGCATGTGCATACAGTCACCAGCTCTCTTCCTCTGCCAGTGTCAGGAGATGGCTGGGCTGCTGCTCACTCCGGGGCCACCTGCGTGCTGGCGGGGTTCCTGGGAAGAGAAAGCACCAACAAGAGGGCACAGAGCTGCGGACTAAGGAGAAGAGTGGGCTGGACGGCGAAGAGGGCAGAGGAACCGGGGTTCTGGTTGACCACGAGGAGAGAGAAAGGAACGTGGGATGGTGGGCGGGCCTACTATAACTCTGTGGACAGCGGGCATGTGTGCCCAGCGCCAGGCCCCGCAATTCCGGTTTGCCTTCTTTTCAAAAGTACTCTTGTAAAAGCATACGAAATCTTAAAGGCATTTTGGGAGATTTCTTTTAATTTGACAGAAGCAGAAAGACCTAGATCTACTCGGGTTTTAGGACTTGAGAGATGCCAGGGTGATGAGGGGTGTGAGTAGGCAACAGGGAAAGATTCACAGCAAATGAGCAGTGCCAGCGGGACCCAGCAGAATGCAGTCCTGGACCCTCCAAAGCTTGAAGGCGCTCTATTTGGGAGCTGCAACCCCATTTTTGCTAGACGCTTCTGCTGCCAGTTCCCCCCATTAGCATGGAGTGTTCTGTAGTGTCACACACTCATCTATTTAAAGCCCGGAGAACTAAAGAACCGTGAAAACTCTGCACAAAAACCCCAGCCCCGTGACGAGACGAACAGCCCCATGTGGGCGGCTGCACCAGTCCTTTCGGAGCTGTCAGAGCTCATTATAAAATGGTAAACGACTGGGTAAATATTAGCAGGGAGTCTTTTCTCTCCAGGGGAGTTAGGGACCGAAGGGGCAGCAGGAACTCTGTCCACTGATGTGAATGCCACAGAGCCAACTCCTGGGCAAACTCCTGCATAATCACGTTTATCACCGCACTCCTTTCACAGGCCACAGATCTCAGTTCTAAAAATGAATGTTGCATATTAAAAATTAGTGGCCCGGTACACACAATTTGTGCACGGGGATGGAGTGGGGGGTAGTGTCCCTCAGCCCAGCTTGCACACTCTCCAATCTGTGACCCCTTGGGGGATATCCGACTGCTGGTTTAGGACCTATCCCATAGGTCTCACAATCCAGGACCGCTGGTTCCTAACTGCTCAACCTGCCTGCCTGCCTGATCGCCCCTAACCACTCTATCTGCCGACCTGCTCCCCCCAAGTGGCTCCCCTGCCAGCCTGCTTGTCCCCAACTGCTGCCCCTGTGCTGGCCTGATCGCCCCCAACTAACCCCACTTCTGGCATTGCTCGCACCCAACTGGCCCACCCTGCCAGCCTTCTCACCCCCAACTGCTCACCCTCCCACCCTGCCAGTCTGATCACCCCAACTGCCCTCCCCTCCTGGCCTGATTGCCCCTAACCCCCTCTTCCTCAGCCCTGCAACTATGGACCTCTCTCTAGAAGGTCTCCCAGTCTAATTAGCATATTACCCTTTTATTAAATGTACAGATACTTTTATAGTATAAAAACATTAGTTCTTTCTGGGATTAAAGAATATGGAAATGCAAATAAACCTGAGAGAGAGAGAGAGAGAGAGAGAGAGAGAGAGAGAGAGAGAGAGAGAATTCTTAAAATGGATACCATGATTCTTTCAGGTCATCTTACTCACCCAACCAGTTAGTTCTAGTTGCCCTGGTTTTTCCCTGATCAGAGAGGCACTGGAGCCTGACTCAGCTGGACCACATTAATAGAAATATTCTGTTAATAGGATGCATCCCATACTCATGCCACCCAACTCTTCCTTTCTCTGAGGCTGTGAGCTCATTTGCCACCAGATTTTAACTTCGCAAACCCAGAACTCCCTGTATCGCTGGCCAAAGGGACTCATATGGACGCCAGTCTGTCCAGCAGTTCCTCGGCAGGATCTGACTACATCACACCCTCCGTGCACGGTGAAGCGTCATTCCTCTGGAAACGGAAGGTCTGCTGAACAAGCTCTCCTTTAGGAACTTCCGGAAAAGCTTCCTGATGGCCCACTATTTACAAATGGGTGAGCTAAGTGGTCCATACACACACCAGTTATCTGAGGTTTTAATATTACCACAGCCCAAAAGACTACACCTCCCTCAGTTCCTTCCAGGCAGCTGGCTTTGATTCTTCCGACCATCATCTCCCTCCGTCTTTCGTGATAATGTAGAATCTCTTCTCGTCTAGGAAACGGAGAAGTATGGTCAGGCCACATGTTTCTTTACTGGGGAAAAAAAAAATTGATGAGGTAGGCCTGTCTATTTTCATTCTACTTAACACAGGTGGAGAAAAAAAAATCATAATTGTATTAATTCTTTTCTTTTCAGATGTCCTGTTTAGCCTTGAAAAACAAAGACAACATTGAGCTTCGTCCAAGTTTTACCTACTCAGCCACTCCCTTTTCAGGATCTTTCATCAAGAAAATGACTGGTTCAAAGATGGAGTTAGAGCTGGAAACAAGAAAAGAATGAAGTGAGGTCTAGCCAGGTGACCAGTCCCAGACCAGGTGGATTAGGGGCGAGAGGAGATGGTCAGAGTTGAAAAGAAGTTCAATCCCAGACAAGTGCTCGGTACACAAGACCACAGAGTGCTCTGAGGCCAGATGAGTGTGCCACAGGCCAGAAAGCTTCCTTCTCGCTGCGGTTGCACAGGAGCTGCGAGTTGTATGTCAGTATCTCTGTGTGACCTCCCTCCCAGCAGCGTGGGTCTGTGGTGTGGCCCCTGGTGGAAACTTCTGTGGGTCTGGGAGGCCTGAACTGAGCACTGGGCTATGAAACCTCATGTTCATGATTACAGTTCAGGAAGCCAAAGAGCAAAGGCAGCGTTGTCTGAGGTTATGATGTGAGTACCAGAAACAAAATGTTAGTATCAACAAACACGGCATCGCCCAGCCGGCGTGGCTCAGTGGTTGAGCGTCAACCTATGAACCAGGAGGTCACGGTTTGATTCCCAATCAGGGCACATGCCTGCGTTGTGGGCTCACTCCCCAGTGGGGAGCATGCAGAAGGCAGTTGATCAATGACTCTCTCTCCTACCTTCCTGTCTGACATCAGCAAAATATATTTGATGTTTCTACCCCACTCTCCTACCTATCTCTCTGAAACCAATAAAATATATCCTATCTAATAAAAGAGTAATTTGCAGATTGACCATCACTCCAACACACAAGATGGCTGCCTCCATGTGGTCAAAGATCCTGCCCCCATGTGGACACAAGATGGCCACCACAAGATGGCCAGTAGGGGAGGGCCATTGGAGGTTCCAGGCCCTGCAAGGGAGGGCAGTTGTGGGCCATCAGGCCAGCAGGGGAGGGCAGTTAGGAAGGACCAGGCCTTCGAGGGAGGGCAGTTGGGGGCGATCAAGCCTGCAGGGGAGGGCAGTTAGGGGTGACCAGGCCAGCAGAGGAGGAAAGTTGGGCGCAAATAGGCTGGCAGGGGAGCAGCTAGATATCAATTAGGCTGGCAGGGTAGTGGTTAGCGGGTGGTCAGGCTCCCAGGCAGAAGCGGTTAGGGGCAACCAGGGAGGCAGGCAGGTGAGCAGTTTGGAGCCAGCAGTCCTGGATTGTAAGAACGATGTCCAATTGCCCGTTTATGCCTGAGATAGGCAGTCGGACATCCCTCGAGGGGTACCAGATTGGAGAGGGTCCAGGCTGGGCTAAGGGACATCCCCCACCTCCCTTGCACAAATTTCGTGCACCGGGCCTCTAGTCTATATATATATATATATATATATATATATATATATATATATATATATATAAAAGGCTAATATGCTAAGTGTTTGCCTGGTTGCTATGACGCACACTGACCACCAGGAGGCAGATGCTCAATGCAGGAGTTACTGAGTTGCAGTGATATGACAGCAGTGGTTCTCAGGTGATGCACCCAGAAACCACAGAGGAGGGAGCCTAATTTCTCAAGGAGACATGCGATTCCACCTTTGGCCATTGGTTATGTTGTTGCTGGGGCACTATTTGCTCCGAACCTGGTTTACTGCACACTTGCATTTGTGACCCACACCCTGTATGACAGCAACTTTTCACACTATGGAACCCCACAGGGGATTTTGGAGAGCTGGTTTTGGTCCAATCCCTGCAGGTCAGACCAAGGGACCCCACCTGCCAGAGGGACCCCATTCACTCCACAGAAGCCTGGGAGGTTGGCTGTGAGGCATGTCTAGCCCATCTCTCACAGTCCTGCCCCACCGGCCACTTTCTAATTAATTTCCTTTCGGTGTGCACGAATCTGTGCACCGGGTCACTAGTATTTAAATAAACAAATAAGGAACCAAAACACCTCAGTCCTGGAGCAAAACAAAGCAGAAGAGAAAGATGTGGGTCCCTGAGGATGCCAGGCAAAGCTGGTACCATCCAGTGTGAGCTTTCTGGAAGCCTCAAAGGCAGCAAGTCCTCAGCTGTGAGACACGCATCTCCCTCCTGCTTCCCTGGGATGGTGGTCCCCTGGGCCATGCTCTACCAGAGAGCCAGGGACTTCTGGCACACAGCTGGCCACAGGCAGCACCCAGCAGCTCCTGGGGGCTCTCCCATCGGGCCCCTCCTGGGCCTGTTCACCTACTGTTGGAGCACGGGTGCTAGTATCTCCAGTTTTCTGTAACTTTTCAAACCCCTGACCAAAAAGTCAATACTTTGGCATAAATAGTAGACTTGCATGCCCTTCTATGGGAGACTTGACTCTCCCCATATAAGCTTTGCCAATGTTCCTCTCCCTTATTTGTCTTTGTGTATCTATAGAGATGACTTGCAATTGCCTTTAACCTAAAGTCACCTGACTGCCATTGGGCCCCACAATAAGTATGTATTGCTGCTGGGGATATGGGACGGGGTAACACACCACCCAGAGTTGTGAAGCCATGATCGGGGCAGCCCTGTTTTAGACTAAAGGTCACTGGGTATCGATGCAGCAATAACAACAAAGATCTGCAGGCTGCGCTGCATTTTATGAAATACTTTTGCCATTCTCATTATGTCATTTCTAACAGAAGTAGTACAGCAGACATTCTTGTTATTTCCTGTTTACAGGTGAGGATGTTGAGGCTGAGCTTAAGGGACCTGCTCAGGATCGACAAGCCTTTAACTGTCAGATAGACTTCCAGGACTTGTGACTCGAAGTCAGAGTTATGATGGTGGCCTCTTCCTGCCCTGAGTCTATGGTAGAAGTCAAGTCTCCCACAGAAGGGCATGCACCGTTTTCTGGAATAGCTGAGCAGCTGAATGTCACAGTGGATGCTTTCGGTCCTGCACCTTTATAGTTGTTTAAAAACTGCCTGGTCTCCCCTCTCCTGGATGCGTTTCCTAGATAATAAATGTTGGAGACAGTGGTGGGTCATTGTCATTTCACTTCTTAATGACTTGATGGAGGACGTACAAGTGGCCTGGGTATCCTCCATTCTGAGGTCAGATAGAAGCAGTTAGTCTCTATGAAGATAAGCACTCAGCAATTATATTCATTCATTTTGGGTGGGGATGCTACTTTACCATATACCTTCTCTTTTGTGGATCTGATAAAGAAAGGGGTAAGCCTTTGACTGCTAATTATCATGACAGAGGGGAGATATCATCGCTTCTTACAAGAACCAGAGCTTTGGTTAGAGGGACAGTGGATGAACTACCTGCCCAGCAGCCACAAACAGGTTCCTGGGACTGTCTCCCTTCATGCTTACTTAAGAATGGGTCCCACTGTGAGAAGGGCAGAATTCGGAAACTTTATTTTATATCAAACTTGGGCACTCAGAGCTCATCACCTGAGAACCGCTGCTGCCACATCACTGCAGCTCAGTAACTCCTGTGTTGAGCATCTGCCTCCGGTGGTCAGTGTGCATCATAGCAACCAGTCAAACACTTAGCATATTAGCCTTTTATATATATAGATATTTTTATTTTAGATCAAACTTGGGCACTCTGAGTTCACATTAACTCTAGCTTCTTCCAGTGCAAAATAAGATGGCACATATTGGGTACACACTGGACATCCTCCACCAAGCCCTCTCACTTCCACGCATGTCCTTCTTTCCCCAAAGCAGCCTTCTTCCAGACTAGAGGAATAAGAAATTATTCTTTTTAAATATAAATACTTCTTTTCAAAGTTAAAAAAAGACTCTCAGGTGACAATAATTGTAAGTTCACTTCTGTTTAACAAGAAAATACAGAATAAAGGCTTCCCTGAGATCAATGCATTTAGGAAGAAAGGTGTGTGGTTTATTCACCAGGGTATTATCAACACACTTTTGGGGGGAAATGTAGTACATTATGCAAGACATATTTGTGTTTTATCTGCACATGGATTCATAAACATCCTCCCACCCGTACATTTTCCCACACTGGTCTAGAATCTTTACTTCCCAGATTATTCCATTGTGTGAGCAGTCTCCATAGTTCAACTATTCCAGGCACAGAGATCAGCGGTTACCCACAGAGCGAGGGGCCTCTGCCTGGTGTGGATTCATCCGTCCCTGCCACCAGCATTTCCTGACCACCTCCTCCAGGTGCCATGCGAGGTCTAGGGTAGCAGGATTTCTTGGGACTTCCCCAACCCACTGATGTCTGAAATGGCTTTCATCAAAACTGTTCCTTTCCCAGAAAGCCTAAACTTTCAACCTTCAAATATCTGAGAAAGATAATATTTCTTAGTTTTTTGTTGTTTCTAAATCCTAGCTACACAGTAAAATCATCTGAGGGGATTTTAAAAACTACCTCATGTCTGGGTCCCACCCCAAGGCAACTACATTAGACTATGTGTATATGTTGTTTTAATTAAGTAGTTGATTATTAAAATAGATGAAGATCTCTCATGTTTCTTCTTAGCTAATTAACTGGATTGACAGTGTGCTTTGTACCTCAGTGACTGGACTCAATCATTCCAACATACGCCATGAGGTATGGGGATAGTGTTAGTGGTGAAATGGCACCAGAATATCACTGGCAATTGGACCTAAGTTCAGCAACCTTAGTTCTTGAGTTCTGGCTAAGAAAGAATTCAGAGTCAAGACTCAAATACAACCAAAAGTTTTCGAAAGACACAAAGGTAGAAGTGAGCCATGGAAGAAATGAGCTGTGTGGACCCAGGAAAAAAGTTATAGAGGCAAAGGAAGGGCCCTTGGAGCTTAAGAGAAAGAAAGCAAAAAAAAAAAAAAAATGCCCAAAGAAAGAAGGTGTAGGGAGGTGGGGGGGGGGGGGGGGGAGGAAGGAAGGAAGCTGAATCCGTTGTCTCCCTCTCTAAAGGGGGGGACCTCAGGGTAGGCCCCAGAAAAAGGATCGCAATGGAATCTCCATCAGGTTTCCTGGTGTGGCCTTTCAGATCCTGGTCTCCACTGTTTGGTTGGTGCCAGGAGGTCATTGCAGCTGGTCCTGATGTCAGCTATGGAGTTGCCCCACCTGGCCTTTGCTACTTGCCTGAGCCTGAAGCTGAAAGACAACTGAGGCCTAGATGTTATCTCTGGTGAAACCAAAACTCTGCCTCTGTGGTCAACAGACCCGAGGCTTTGTTCCTAGGACTACGTGATATAGGTCAGAACCTTGTTGTCCTGAGGGCTTAATGCACGGAGTGGTCCTGCATGGGCTTTATGACAGTCCTAGGAAGCTATTCTCTGACCCCCCTCATTCCTCCCCTAAGGGGGTCTTCCACATGACTGGTGGCATGCCAGGGGAGGAAAGGTCAGGGGAGCGTCTGAACCGCATGACCAGCTGTAGGAAAGATCAGGGGTCTGACCTGCATGGCAGCGATATGCTAGGGGAGGAAGGGTCACACTGGGCAAGGTCCTTGTTTTCCCAGTTTTGCCTGTTGCTAGGGACCCGGAACTTTGTGCCCTGGAGACCTTCCATACATTCCACACCTGTTGTTCCTACTCTGCTGTTGCCTAACTGCCTACTAGAGTAGGACACAGAGGAAGAAAAAAAGAGATGGAAATTGAAATAACTAGGAGCTCAGAATTGAGTCAGAACTTTTTCTGTTTCGGGCAACCCTCTACTCTTCCAGGTGGTGGCAGTAGAGAGGTAGCAAAAGCAACAAGGAGCGGCCAAAGTAAAAACTTCTTAATGTTATAACTATGGCTCTTACAAATATAAAGTGTGTTAGACTTTACGTAACGCGTTAATAAAGAAACCAGCAGGATGATAACGCTGGTTCAAAGAGCATTTGCAGAATTGAGCAGTTCTAGAAATCCTGAAGAAGGAATGTTGGAATAAGATTACTAGGTTAGATATAAAACTGGTGGATATTCTACAAAGCAATAGAACCATAACCTTCGGGGTCACGTGTTCTCCTAGACAGAAATAATATGCATATCCACCAGACAAAACTCTGTGCATTAACACATAACTTCACAGATATGGGTCCTTATCAATAACAAATAATGTGTCAAAGGAAATACTTATTCCCCCCCAAAATTCAGTAGCCCTTGGGTGGGCCTGTTAGACGCCATTGCAATATGACACAGAAAGGACACACACCATCCCTTTGCCTTGTTTCTGACTTCTGGTAATTTTTTTAACAGAACAGAAGCAGCGGAGCGAAACACCTTCTTCCATCACATTAGAAATGTGTCTGGTCTGACCCCTTCTGGCCCCAAACTTTAAGGAGACTCCTTCAGACCACAGCCTCTTTTAGGACAGAGGACTTGGTTGGAAGAATGTATTTCTCTCATGACCGAGAACACAACTAGTGACTGAATGAATCCCTCATTTCCATCTGACTTACATTGTATTCAATGAATTCACTGCCATGGTGTTTTAGAAATGACAAGCACTTAGTGAGGAAACTGGGGGTCAAATGATTCCCAGGAAGGATGAGCAATTTGCCTGAGGCCACACCGAGACTCCAAAACCGGGCTCCCAGAGAAACTTAGAGTTCCAACAGAAAATACATATGAGGCCGCCACAGCTGCAGGAATTCCCAGTGCCTGTCGCTGGCTTACTCGTGACCATGACCTCTAACCCTCAGGTCATGCTGCTGGGCCAGGAAATGGGCAAACAGTTCATATTGAACAGGGAGAACTTTACAGCTGTTAGGAATTGTCTCCTTTCCAATGCACAATGAGACAAATCATTTCATTCAACTGCAAAAAAAAAAAATAATAATAATAGAGAAGATTAAAGCTTAGACACCATTGTAATTGGCCAGTCCAATTATGCCATCTTTTATAACTTGGTTTTCTTATATTCTCATTTTTGCCCCCAATTTTTCTTCCAAAGAGAAATCTGCCTCCTTGATAAACACTTTCATTTTGGGAAGTGAGGCTGTATTGGTAAAATAATCTGGTTTTAGGGAAGATAGTGTGCTATGGAACAAAAGGAAATGGGGGGACGTGGCTGCAGCGCAGGCTGGATGGCAGATTAGAACGCACCCATTTCTCATCTTCATAATTCTTATCTGCAAATTAAGCTTTGAGCAAAGAATGGGTTGAGAGTGTTGAGAACGAGTTTTATTTCTCACTATAAAGTATTGATGTCAGTCATGGTGATTATGCTTGAGAAATCACAGCCTTTTTCATGAATTTATGGAATACTGACTCTTCCTCTACCAAAATTATTCATCTAAAATTACTGATTTTACCAGAAAAGAGGATTGTTCAAAATTGATTGCTTACAGCCATCTTGATTCTGCAATTCCTCTAAGCAGGAGGCGTCGCACAAATCCAAGTTAATTCAAATCTACGTTAATTTAAAATATGTGCATGTCTATGATAGTCAAACCAGAATATAAAAATTCTGAAATGTTTAGTTATACCTCAGGTTTTAACTCCATATTACCCTGTCATCATCTTAAATCTTAAGGACAGGCACAATACTTAGTGACCTGGACTGTTCAACATATTTTTTGTTAAAATATTCTAAATATACTATTCAAAGTGAATGAATAGAAGTACTTTCAAATGGAAGCTGATGATTCTTCTTCAGCTTTCTGTTAAAGGTTGTTAACAAACATTCACCTTTCCAAATAAATGCCTATTTCCACACGGAGAGCAGCTCTATAATAATAAAAGCGTAATATGCTAATTAGACCAGACATCCCTTCCCAATGACCTTCCGGACGAAGCCGCGGTGGCAGGAGCCGAGGCAGCTGCAGGGGAGGTGGGGGCCAAGCCCCTTGCACAGATTTTGTGCACCGGGCCTCCCGTATTTCAATACATGTAAACAGCTTACTCTGCCCAAAGTGGCATTTCCTAAGGGTTTCCTTGGCACATTCAAAGGATTTCATATACTCCGACTTTGGCTAAATGTACAGTAAGAAAGAGATGTGTTGCTGGTGTGACCCATGGAGTGTCCTGAGTGGGTGTCTTGGTGGCGCTAACCCCATGCTATCACGTGAAGCGTGGGGCCTTCAAAGGGCAGGGGCCCTTTAAGATTGAGAAACCTGCTCCTGGAGGCTGTGGAAATGTTAGCCTCTTCACTCCCCTAGAGCAGTGGCTCTCAACCTTCCTAACGACGCGGCCCTTTACTACAGCTCCTCATGTGGGGACCCCCAACCATCACATTATTTTCGTTGCTACTTCATAACTGTCATTTTTCTACTGTTACGAATCGTAATGTAAATATCTGTGTTTTCCGATGGTCATAGGCTCTAAGGCAGCGGTTCTCAACCTGTGGATCGTGACATGGATTGGTAGAGTCAACATCATTAAAATGTCCATACTACGCAAAGCAATCTATAAATCCAATGCACTCCCCATTAAAATACCAATGGCATACTTCAAAGACCTAGAACAAACTCTCCAAAAATTCATCTGGAACAAAAAAGAGACCCCGAATAGCTGCAGAAATCTTGAGAAAGAAGAACAACGTTGGAGGGATCAAAATACCAGATATCAAGCTATACCACAAAGCCACTGTTCTCAAAACTGCCTGGTACTGGCACAAGAACAGACATATGGACCAGTGGAACAGAACAGAGAACCCAGAAATTGTCACAAACCACTATGCTCAATTAATATTTGACAAAGGAAGCAAGAGCATACAATGGAGTCAAGACAGTCTCTTCAATATGTGGTGTTGGGAAAACTGGACAGACACATGCAAAACAATGAAACTAGACTACCAACTTACACCATACACAAAAATAAACTCAAAATGGATACAGGACTTTAAACATAAGACAGGAAACCATAAAAATCTTAGAAGAAGCCATAGGCAGCAAAACAGCAGACATTTGTTGTAGCAATTTCTTTATCGATACAGCTCCTAGGGCAATGAAATCTAAAGAGAAAATAAGCAAATGGGACACATCAAAATAAAAAGCTTCTGCACAGCAAAAGAAACCATCAACAAAACAAGAAGGCCCACTGCATGAGAGAACACATTTGCCAATGTTATCACTGATAAGGGTTTAATCTCCAACATTTACAGGGAACTCATACAACTTAACAAAAGAAAGATAGACAACCCAATTAAAAAAGGGGGGCAAAGGACCTAAATAGACACTTTTCAAAAGAGGACATATGAAAATATGGTCAAAGTCACTAATTATCTGAGAGGTGCAAATCAAAACAACAGTGAGGTACCATCTCACACCTGTCAGATCGTCAACAAATCAACAAACGACAAGTGTTGACGAGGATGCGGAGAAAAAGGAACCCTCGTGCACTGCTGGTGGGAATGCAGACTGGTGCAGCCACTGAGAATGGTATGGAGTTTCCTCAAAACTCTAGAAATGGAACTCCCATTTGACCTAGTGATCCCACTTCTAGGAAAATATCCCAAGAAAACAGAAACAACAGTAAGGAAGAATATATACAGCCCTATGTTTATAGAAGCACAATTCACCATAGCTAAGGTTTGGAAGCAGCCCATCAGCAGATGAATGGATTAAAAAACCGTAGTTCATCTACACAATGGAATACTATGTTGCTGTAAAAAAAGAAGGAATTCTTACGGTTTGCAACAGCATGGATGGACCTGGAGAGCACAGAGAAAGATAAATATCACATGATCTCACTCATTTGTGGAATATAAAGAACATTATAGCCCTGACCAGTTTGGCTCAGTGGATAGAGCGTCGGCCTGGGGACTGAAGGGTCCCTGGTTTGATTCCGGTCAAGGGCATGTACCTTGGTTGTGGGCACATATCAAGTAGGGAGTATGCAGGAGGCAGCTGATCAATGTTTCTAACTCTCTATCCCTCTCCCTTCCTCTCTATAAAAAAATCAATAAAATATATATAAAAATGTAAAAAGAACATTCTAAACTGTTTAACAAAAATAGATACAGAGGCAAAGAAGCATCAAACAGACTGTAAAACTACAGTGGGAAGGGAGGGGAGAGTTGGGAGCGTAGGAGATCAATGGAAGGACTTGTGTGCAAGCATTTAAGCATAACCAATAGAGGCAAGACACTGGGGTGGGGGGAAGGGGGCGGAGAGGGCAAGTGCAGTGGGGGGAGGGGAGGCAGGGGAGAAGTTAATGGGGGTAGGGGGGAAGGAGACATATATACTACTATTTGTAATACCTTAAACAATAATAAACAAGCAAACAAACAAACAAATAAAATACCTGTACTTCTGAAAGGGAAAAAAAATGTCCTTCGGCCACTGAATCTTGTCCACATTCCAGTTGACCTTTATTGGTTGTTGCTGTCCCTTTAGACCTCCTTAACGTCATGAGAAATTTATATCATGAGTGATAGATATCATTAGAAACATAAAATCCCTTCCTGGAACGCAGATACAGAGCGATTAAGGTTACCCTTGACCTACTGTAGTGATACGAGGGGAGGGGGGGCTGCAGGGCCCCGATCCCCCTGGACTTCCCGCGTTTCCTACATGGGCTCGGCTTCATCAGATGGACATGGGAAGGGGACTGAAACACGGTTTTGTGCCAGGGCACTGTTTGCCCCCCAGCTTCACGCGCGGTGAAAAGAAAGGGCACAAAAGCCTACGGTTTCTGCTGGATGAAAAATGCCCCAAACTAGAAATGTCAGAGATAATCTAGGCCCAGGGAAACCGTCTACAGCCAGCAGCAACATCATTACCTTTCACCTTACTGTCATCGCAAACGACACATATTTTAAATGGAATTATATAAAAATAGGTTTATGTGATTCTAAGAGAATGGAATAGCGCTCTCTCTAAAGATAATACGATTTCCCAAGGTATACATGCCCGAAGGGGTTTCAGGTTAGAACCAGATAGGTGCATTATACATCTGAGCCGGGTAAAAAAAAATGTTGTGCTTAATGATAAAACGCACTGGAAACAGGACATGCCCTAAGGTTATCACTTATCATGACAACAAAGATGGCCTGAGAATAAAGACTCCGAAGACATAGGAGAAAGGAATTCACAATCGTGTCCATGTAAAGCTACAGATTGAATTTGCTGATACCTCCCTTTCCCGGTTGGGAATAAGTTCCAGAAGTCATCAGGTTCCCACACTACGTGCAGTCTTCCTGTGATTGTTTCTAATCGCCATTTTAATGAGTGAAAACATTTTGTATGCAAAAAAAGACAAATGTATGAGTATAACCTACTAGAACAATATTGGTAGGATATGTTTAAAATATAAAGATGCATTTAGCCAAAACCAGTTTGGCTCAGTGAATAGACCGTCAGCCTGCAGACTGAAAGGTCCCAGGTTCGATTCTGGTCAAGGGCATGGACCTTGGTTGCGGCACATCCCCAGTGGGGGGTGTGCAAGAGGCAGCTGATCAATGTTTCTCTCTCATCGATGTTTCTTGACTCTCTATCCCCCTACCTTCCTCTCTGTAAAAATCCATAAAATATATTTTAAAAAATAATAAAATATAAAGACGTGTTTAAATGACTCAAACCCTAACTTTGAAAACATGGGCCCGCATCAAGGAAAACAGGAGAGCCAGGAGAGCCCCCTTTCCCTCCCAGCCCCCAGGCCCAGCAGCCAGGCTGTGTTCTCCCCGGAAAGAACCAGTGCTTTCCTTTTTGTGGTTCACAGGAAGCAAGGTCAAGCTTGAATCTACATGACTTTTTTTTTGTTTGTAAATAGCAAATCTCTGTAACCAAGGCAACTGACCTTGACTCATGTGACCGACTCAGTATTGGCACACTGTCCACGGTTCTACTCACAGCCTTAATGCACAACTTAGATCACGTCAGAGCTACGGTCAATAAAGGCAATCTTACCCAAACCGGTTTGGCTCAGTGGACAGAGCGTCGGCCTGCGGACTGAAAGGTCCCAGGTTCGATTCCAGTTAAGGGCAGGTACCTTGGTTATGGGCACATCTCCCATAGGGGATGTGCAGGAGGCAGCTGATCGATGTTTCTCTCTCATCTATGTTTCTGACTTTCTATCCCTCGCCCTTCCTCTCTGTAGAAAATCAATAAATATATATTTTTTAAATAGGCAATCTTGGAAGAGCTTTTTCTAAATGCAAAGAGACACTTGCATTCTCCGTGTGTGTGTGTGTGTGTGTGTGTGTGTGAATTTAATTTTAAAAACTTTTTTATTTTGAAATAATTTTAGCTAAGGTGGAAAGAAAAATTTAGTGTCAGGACACTGGTCACCCACATTAGTATCTTATATCACCACAGTGCATTTGCCAAAGTTAACAACAAACCAACAAACAAACAACAACAACAACAAAAACCTCAGGCTGAAACCGGTGTGGCTCAGTGGATAGAGCATCAGCCTGCGGACTGAAAGGTCCCAGGTTCGATTCCGGTCAAGGGCATGTACCTTGGCTGTGGGCACATCCTAGTAGGAGGTGTGCAGGAGGCAGCTGATCGATGTTTCTCTCTCATCGATGTTTCTAACTCTCTGTCCCTCTCCCTTCCTCTCTGTAAAAAATCAATAAAATATATTTTAAAAAATACAAAACCTTGGTACATTACTGTTAACTAATCCCTTGAAATCCAAAAACACTTGGATCCTACCAGTTTTTCTATTAATTTTCCCTTTCTGTTCCAGGACCCAGTTCAGGGCCCACACCAACTCGCCCTCCGTGTGAGCAGGCCACCTGGCAAGGCGTCCTCCAGCCCCAGGGCGGCCTCACCCAGCCACTGCCCCCGCTGACCATGGCCTCGGGCTGTGAGAAATCCTGACCAGAACCCCCCTCCTCTCCCGATTTTACCCACAGACACAGTAAACGCTGTGAGTGATAATCAACGTTATTTAAAGCGACTACGAGGTAGGGTCGTAATTTGTCACACAGTCATGGGTAACGAATAGACAGATAAATCTAGGTGAACGTTAATATTTACTGCTAAATGTAAATTCGGTGGTAAAACGCTACTCTGGTTAACATAATTCTCGGGGGGGTAGGGGAATGTGCTGGAATGAACTTTTGAGAAGTTCCTCTACAAAATCAGCACGGGTCACGGTTAATATATGGACCAATTAACTCAGCAGAGTGAGTGTTAGCGCAAAGGACAGGGAATTGGCTTTTCTTGGGGCATATATTATCCTCTTGCTTGAAAACAGGAAGCCCTTGAAAAATGAATATTTGATTAAAAACTACCTAACGTGAAGCGTAACATGCGACATGGATTATCGACAATAAACTGCTCTGAGCAGCCTGTGTCCTCTTTGTTTGTGGTCAGGTTCTCTTTCCGTCACGTGATCTCATATTTTTATTGGAACCATCTGGCAATGCTGTTTCCCAACATGCACTGCAAGGTCCGGGTGGGAGCTCAGCTTGGAGCCGTGCAGGAGTCAGGGATGGTGAGGGCTCTGAGCTATAGTCGGCGAAGACACAGGTTGACCGGAAGGTCCTCTCTCTGCCAAGCCGTGTGCCGGAGGCGTGAATCAGAAAACCCAGTCAGGGGTGCGTTTGCTAAAGATGAAATTGTCTGAGGACTCTTTTAAGTGTGAAAGGCACCCACCCATACAAGATCCTGATCCATTCGAGAAGGATGAGAGAGGATCAGAAAGAAGATCGTGGGCCACAAAGAACTGAGATGACTGAGGACAAAGGCCGGCCCGGAGTTACGTGGCTTCCCTGGTAAGGAAAGGCTGGAGATTCACGGCACCGTCACGATGCCTATCCCTTTTAGGTCTTCTCCGATGCGCTTATTACATTATTGTTAAGTAAACTCCACTCCCAGACAACTGTCATCCTGTGGGAGAGGTTCTATTAGTCTCAGTGTTTTTGAAAAGCGTAAACGTTGTACTTGGAAACATTTATATAGAAATATCTCTGCCACACTGTGGTTCGGTTTTTAAACCATTAGAATACCAAAAAAATAAAATAAAATAAAATAAAAGTAAGAACTGTTTAGTAGTTACACGTAGCCGAAACCCTCTAATTATCTTTCTAAGAAGAAACCTTAAAGAAAAAGCTTGCATGGGTGCACAGGGGCACATGTGGCACAGACTCTGCTGTGTTGTTCATAACGGTAATGTTGAATGGGGGGTAGAGTATGGTTTCTTTCCCTGCTTTTCATGTTAGGGTTTGTCTAGTTGTTCTTGCTGGATTCTTTTTCAGGTTATCTTTAGATCCCATGTGTCTAGCTCTAGAGGAAAACCCATTGGTACGTCTATCGGGCTTGCCTTCGATTGCTGTAACTTGAGAAAACTGACATATCTATGTGGTTCAGTGAGTCTAACCAAACACACAAAATATCTTGCCCCTTGTTTAAGTCTTCTACCTTTTCCCTCTTACATAGTTCACAGACCCATCCATCTCCGTCTCGCCTCATGCGGGTGGCTGAGCCTAACTGGTTGAGGGGAAAGAGTGGGCACATGACCATCGGAGTAAATGTTGGGCTCGGAAATGGATATGTGAGCCGTTCTGGTCCAACGCAATAGCTTGAGAGCTGCTTCTGGACTTACTAGGAAAGAGAGAGGCTGCTGGTGTTGGTCGGGGGTAGGATGCAAGCCCTTGGTTGTTTAGAAAGCGCCTAAGAACTAAGCCAACACCAAGAAAAGGAAAAATCTAGGGACAGAGTGAAGCAAGTGCCTGACAACTCGGCCCCCGCCAAGCCCAGCCTCGCCTGGTCACAGTCCCCTGAGTCTGCGCACCTGTTCCCTATACCCGTTCAAGTTGAACTTCCAGGACTTGTGACTGACAGAGGCAGCATGAATAATATAACGCTTTGTATTGTTGTTGTTTTTTTAACTCTGTGAGCTTGACTCCACTGATATCCTATCCTGTCTCTCCTACCTCACTTCATCTGGACCGGAGAGGAGGGGGTGGAGCAGAGATGCCCAAGCCCCTTCCTCTGAGCGCAGTCACACACTCTTTACTCTCTGTGGCCGGACAGGAGGGCCTATGCTTGGGGCTTTGCCATGAGACTCAGAGTAGAGATTTCAGCTCGGGGAGAAATAGCCTTTCTAGGTCCAGCCCTTTCCTCCGGCCACTGCACACAGTTTCCTGTGCATAAGATTCCGGGCAGCCGGGAGTTGGATGCGTCTCCCTCTTCTGAACCTAACGATCAGCCCCTGTGCCCCCCACCCCGTTACTGGTTTACAGAGCAGAGGCAGGCTGTGCGGCTCCTTACACGCCTACGGGGCAGAAGCAATGAATTCAGCGCTGCTGTTTCTAAGCACTTTACAGACATGTGACCGTGGGTACAAGATGTCTTGACTACACCTGCCCTGGCTCCCCGGCTCTGGGGTTTGGCTCACCCTGCAGAGCACCCCGAGCCCACCGCTCAGGAACCGGCCAGGGGCGCCAGCTCTGCCGCAGGGTCCCCGCCCCCCGCCGGGCTGCCTCTGGGGTGTGGGAAGCCGGGCACAGACCCACTCCCCCGGGTGCTGCGGCTCCTTACATCCCCGATACCCAGTTCTCTACGGCAACTTCCTCTCACGGGTTTCACAAACGGCGCCCTTGAATGTGGGTGGCACCGCGAGTCATCTGAAATTTCCCAAGAAACAACATTTCTGTCCCTGGAAATCGGAAGTAAATGCATAAATGAATCTGGGGATTCTGCTTTAAGCGTTATCATTCCAGTTGCATTCTGTCTTGTCTCTCTTTAGCCATTCTAGATTATATAATACTAGAGCCCGGTGCACGAAATTTGTGTATGGGGCCAGTGGGGGGGTCCCTCAGCCTGGCCTGTCCCCTCTCACAGTCTGGGAGCCCTCAGGGGCGGGAGGCCACCCAGCAATCAGGGGAAGGCGACACCATCACACCTCTGCTGCTGCCACTGCCAGCAGCGCAAGCCTCGGCTGGCCCTGGTTACCTAAGCCTCCGGCGGCCCTGGGCAGCTGGGGGGCTGAGGGCAGGTCCAGCCACACCATGCGCCTGCTGCACCCCCCTCCCCCATGGCTGGGCTGAAAGGACTGGGGACTCAGGTGGGGCTGAGGGGACTGGGCACGGCCATCTTTGTGGTCAATTTGCATACTTCCTCTTTATTAGATAGGATAGACTATGAAAATATATCAGAATCTCTAGGAAACTGTAAACCATGGCTAACTTCCCTGTCTTAAATTATTAAGGATTTATTATGTGTCCAATTTCTTGGCTTCTGCAATAGAATTGATCCTTTCCTCCTTTCCTACTCCATCCTTTATCTTCCTTTTCCATTCCCTCTCTGTCCTTCCTTCTAATTGTGCGAGGTCCTTTGCTAGGCCCTAGATTAATGCTCGATGCATCCGTTCATAGGCTTTTTGATGACAGAGTTGAATGCATCTGTGACAGATGTGTTGACTTGACCCAAGGTTTGGCTGATTGAGGGACTTCGGTGCCTTCATGAAGAATGGGTGGGGGGAGCCAGGAGCCTCCTTACAGTGGCGGGGGTGGGGGGGGGGAGTCATTCTAAGAGAAGAGAGAGTCAAGACGCACCTTTTAGATGCAGAGAGGGGGGGTGCTGAGTGCAGCAGGAGGGCTGAGTGAACGAGCCAGGTGATGTCACCTCCAGGCAGAGACCCAGCCTCAGTTTCCCCTCGAAGGTCAGCAACCAGATAGCTACGCATGAGCAGACATCACCCTGAGAGAGCGGAGGAGTCCACTTCATGTGGAACAACAACAACAACAACAAAATCTCCTGGCTCCAGGACCAAAGGAAGGAAGACCAGCTTCGTTCCCCCACGTCATCCGTCCTCCGGGCGGACTCTGCACGGCACCAAGGTTCACCCCTTGTTCAGAGAGTTCCCCTACCAGCGGGGGAGGGAACGACCGGCTCTCCCATCCTGTCATGGCGCTTCAGTCTCCTCGGAGACCTCACCCCATCCAGAGACCAACAAAACGGGGACACCTAGAGATAGCCATGGTCAAGGTCAGGCAGAGGGAGTGACAGCAGCCCGGACCTGCTCTGCAAGGACCCGCAGCTCTCCCCGAGGAAGACACCAGGCTCCGCACGGCGGCCACAGGCCCCCAGCTCTCACCACTGAGGTCCCGCCATGGGCTTCTCACTCCAACACCTGCTCTCGCCCCAGCTCTGCCCTTCCCCAGCCCTGGCACACCCGGATTCATGCCGAGATCTAGCCCAGGCCCCTCGGCCGCTCTGGGGGTGCAGGCACCAGCCTAGACCCCAGAAGCCGGTCCCCACCAGCCCGGAGATGCAGCTGTGACCTGCAACATCACAGCCTGTGGGGAGACCCGGGAGCCACAGGAGCGCATGCTGACAACGGGAACCCAGACACTGGCTCTGGGCCCGGACCAGCCTGCTCCGCCATCACCAGCCTGCCCTGCTGGCTCGCCCCTCTGCTGGGCACCTGCATGCCCCTGGCTCTCTCCCATCACTGACCCTCACTGCCAGGTGCGCACGGGGAGACCCTGCAGCCAGAGGGTGCGTGCCAGCAGCCAGGGCGCACAGCTGCTAACAGGCGCGCAGTTGGTCCTGGCACCTGCTCCTGGCCCTGGGCCAGCAGAGCATGTATGTCTGAGACCATGTGACATGTCAATGACATCTCAATACAGCTGAGGTGGAGGGAGCAGGAGGAAGGTTCCAACAGGAGAGCAGTGTGGTTGGCACTGAGGTTGGCACTGAGACCATCAGCCTCCACGGCGTTAAGAAAGGGCATCCTTGGCACCTACCGCACACGCTTCACAGCCCTGGTGGCCCTGAGCCCAGATTAGACGCAGTCCCAGCTTCCTTCCTGCCTCATGGCGGTCTCCCAGGCGGGCAGCACTGCGTGCTGAGGCAGTGGAGCCAGCCATGAGGGAAAGCGCCCACCGTTGATGGACCTCAGTGGACACTCCCAGAGGCATTGATGCTTTGGCTCCAGCAGCAACAGGAACTGTCGCCCTATCTCAGGTCTAGAAGGATCTGTGTCCCAGTGTTCATCACAGGGGCTGGGAAGGGTCGAACTGGGCCTGGATCACTAACCGGGACTATCCCAGCCGAACACAGTACCTGACACACGGTAGACATGCACAGAGGATTTATGGAAGGAGTGGATGGATGGATTGACAGATGGATGGATGGATGGATGGATGGATGGATGGATGGACGAATGAACAAACAAGAAATATCTATATCCCTAAATATACATTTTCAACTATGGGAACAAACTCCAAAGGTTGTCTTTAAAAATGGATGAAGGGGATACTTGTGACCACTTAGAACTCCACACAAAGTGACTGAGGGCAGGCACAAGGAGGCATACCTGGCATCAGAATACAAGTGGCGTCCTGGCCAAGTCTGCCAGACTTAGTTTGGAAGAAAAGCAACATGAGCAGAAGATGATGGGCCACAAAAGCAAGAGTGGAAGAACAGCATCCTGGGAGAAGAAGATGCTGACAAACCACCACGCCAGGGGGAGCTAGAGAGAAGGGAAGGCCAGCTGAGCACTACCAGTTTGACTTTCTTGGCAACATCGTCCCCAGAAATGCTTCGAGCTGTTGGCATAGGCCTGTGGTCGGCAAACTGCGGCTCAAGAGCCACATGCGGCTCTTCGGCCCCTTGAGTGTGGCTCTTCCACAAAATACCACGGCCTGGGTGAGTCTATTTGGAAGAAGTGGCGTTAGAAGAAGTTCACGGTTAAACAATGTGGCCCTCGAAAGGAATCCCAATTGTTGTCCCTGTTGGTATTTGGCTCTGTGGACGGATGAGTTTGCCGACCACTGGCTTCGGCCATGGCTCCAGGCCCGTTCCCGGACTGGTTAACTGGGGACGGGGTGTGGTCAGCACGATCAGCTTAGGCCGAGCAGAACCTTTCTCTGCAGCAGCATGTCCCACCAAGAACATGGCCACCACCTCCTGGGAGAAGGCGGAGTGGGGGCCAGGGAAACAGCCCAGGGTTAGCTCCTTCTTGTCCATCCTGAACCCGGAGGAAAGGAAGGACTCTGTTCCAGCGAGCGTCTAGACCCCCGGGCGTCCACCTCTCCCCTGTGGGTGTCAACCAGCCTGAGCGACAGAGCTCACACGCCTGCGCTTTACATCCCCGACTTCGAATGGAAGTGTCCGGAGCACACCGGAACCACTTCGTGACGGTCTGAGGTCATCGATGTGACTTCCTTATTGTCCTAATTACCATGCAGTGGCCGGCCCCGGGAGTCACTCAGCTGGGCTGGCTGGGGCCCGTTACATGTCTGCAGAGCGCTGAGCACTTAAACAAACGGAATGTGCTTTTTTCCATTTTCCTTCCTCTTCCCTTTCTCTACACCGATGCTTCCACAGTGAAATCGAGAACAACATAAGGAAGCTTTTAAAACCGCCTGTAGATGAAAAGTAAAAATGACATTTCCTAGAAGGAAGCATGCCAAAAGGCAGGCCATGGTTGCCTGAGTAGGGACATTAACTGGGCTTTATTTATTTTTGTTTCCTCGTTTTTTTCCTATGATGAGTAAGAGTGATGCTTAAGATCTCTCTCTCTGTCTCTCTCTCTCTCTCTCTCTCTCTCTCTCTCTCTCACACACACACACACACACACACACACAATTAAACAAGGACAAGAGCGTCTGGGTGGTACCTTAGAGTCCCCCAAATGGAAACGTGTCCGGGCTATACATCCTCACACCCTGGCAGTGCTTCTGGCCGATTGGAGGTCTGGTTGCTGCCTTCCGTTGCCTGCTGTGTTCCGAGTCGGGCGTGTACACCCTTGTGGAGAAGAGATCATGAGAAAGTCAGAACGCACTGGGGAGTCAGCTGCCCACCTGCTAGGAGGCCTTGACCCTGCAGGTCCCCCCCCCCCGCCCTCCGGCAGAGGCGGATCCTCAGCCTTACAGATGGGGAAAGCCAGTTTTGTCTGTGCCGCCGGGTTGGACAGATCATGAGGATGATGAATCAACGCCATAGAAACCCATGAGTGACATGTGTGCACTTTATTGATTTTTTACTGAAAGGAAGGGAGAGGGATAGAGAGTTAGAAACACTGATGAGAGAGAAACATCGATCAGCTGCCTCCTGCATACCTCCTACTGGGGATGTGCTTGCAACCAAGGTACATGTCCTTGACCGAAATCGAACCTGGGACCTTTCAGTCCACAGGCCGACGCTCTACCCACTGAGCCACACTGATTAGGGCCAGAATGCTAATTTAATGAAGACGGCGAAAAGGGACCTGCTGCTCCCAAGAAGCTTTCTTGCAGCATAGAAACCATATGGGGAGCCAACTTATCATTAGAAGGCTGATTTTATGAGTATAAAATTAGAACTCGGATGTGGCACAAGATTAAGATGGTCTGGCACCTCCTTCCATCAACACCCTGGGTCCCCTATCGGCCCCTCACACCCAGGCTGCCTATGGCCTCAGGTCCCCTCAAAACACTGCTTTTCGGGGATCCCCGAGTTTTGTCTTCAGGACCCACCATTTTGTTTACGTCCAGGAGCCAACAACCCCCTTTCTAAGAGCCATTCTTTCTCTAGATCAGTTAATGCTATCATGAGTTACAAATAAAGATTATTTATTACCGCTCCTTAGGGGCGCCCCCTAGGTCTTATCTGGGGAGCTGACGGGCTGTGGGAGGGGCAGCAAGTGCTGCCAAAACAAGTGAAACTCACAAGAACATTGTAACTATGGTGACCGCTACCCTGTTGACCCTTGGCTGTGCGGACACAGCATAACCCCTATGAATCGCTTCCCTCAACGGTCTCTGTGGCCTATAGCCTGATGAATCTATTCTAAGAAAAAAAAAAGTATGGCGGGTGAGAAAAGATGTGTGTCCCAGCCCTAGCCAGTTTGGCTCAGTGGATAGAGCGTCGGCCTGTGGACTGAAGAGTCCCAGGTTCGATTCCGATCAAGGGCACACACCTGGGTTGCAGGATCAATCCCCAGAAGAGGGCATGCAGGAGGCAGCTGATCAGTGATTCCATCTCTCTCTCCCTCTCCTTGTCTGAAATCAATAAAGAAATATATATTTTTTTTAAAAAAAAAGGTGTGTGTCCCAGAATGTGATCTATAAGTATTTGTCCACAGAACTCAAGTGTGAAATACAGCGGGAGTAAATTATGTCAACCTACACCTGTCCCCTCATTATCAGGAAATGTCTACGAAGTTCCTCCTCAATACAAGGATGACAGATGAATGGCTTTTTGATAAGGCTGTGCATCTCTCTCTGAGTTTGTCCAAACCAGCTGCCTAAGCTACAAAAGCAGCCACCGTCAAGGTTCATCAGACACAATAAGGCCTCGGGCATTGTCTCGTATCTGTCACCCCGTCAGGGCAGATTGAGGGGAAACTGAACACTTAATCTGCACAGCGGCTCAGGGTGCGTCTGTACACGTCCCGGCTGTTGACTGCTGCTCCGCACCAGGTCGTCCCATCACACGGAGAAGCGAGTGGCCTGGGAGCCTGCAGAGCCGCTGTTGTTCTGTTTTTGCTTTTAAATATTTTTATTGATTTCCGAGAGGGAGGGAGAGGGAGAAACACCAGCGATGAGAGAGAATCGTGGCTCGGCTGCCTCCTGCACGCCCTCTGCTGGGGATAAAGCGGGCAACCGGGGTCTGTGCCTGACCGGGAATCGAACCGTGACCTCCTGGTTCCTGCTCAACCCCTGAGCCACGCCGGCCGGGGGAGTGGTGCTGGCTTCAACCGCGGCCCCCAAGAAGCTTCTGTCAGCAGTCAGACAGCCCACACGCTGCCCGGTCCCCACATCCGGGCAGGCGAGGGGGCAGGACGGCGGTGGCCCTGAAGCTAAGGAAGAGCTCAGACACCCCGGGAGGACAGCTAGGCGTCTACCTGCCGCCTGGAGGGGCGAGAGGGGGAAAGCTCACTCTGTCTGTCACGGATTCATTATCGGTAGTCTTTATTTTTAAAATATGGATATTGAGCCGGAACCGGTTTGGCTCAGTGGATAGAGCATCGGCCTGTGGAGTGAAAGGTCCTGGGTTCGATTCCGGACAAGGGCATGTACCTTGGTTGCGGGCACTTCCCCAGTAGGAGGTGTGCAGGAGGCGGCTGATCGATGTTTCTCTCTCATCGATGTTTCTGACTTTCTATCCCGCTCCTTTCCTCTCTGTAAAAAAATCAATAAAAATATATTTAAAAAATATATATATATATATATATTGATATTGATTTTAGAGAGAGACGAAGGGAGAGGGGGAGAGAAACACTGATGTGAGATTGAAACATGGATCGGCCTCCTGCACACCCCCTCCCAGGGACCGAGCCCGCAGCCCGGGCGTGTGTGCTGACCGGGAACCGAGCCGACGACCTTTCGGCGCACAGGACGGGCGACACCGCCCCCCGAGCCAGGGCCAGGCCACTTTTCTTTAAAAAAGACGAGTATTCGTGTGAACCACACCAAGTTTTCACTGAAGCTCGGGTGTTGGTATTTCTTTTCTGTAACCTCTCATAACACAGGGAAGGTCAATTTGCTCATCATCCGTCCCTTTGTGTCGTCGGTAGGCCTCCATTCCTCATCCATTCTCCTCAGGAAGCCCCTCAGTGGAAAGCAGCCCTCACCGGTCCCAGCAGACCGGGAGGGAGGCTCGTCTGCAGGAGGGGGACGGCTTGGCCCTGTGAGCTCTCATTGCATAACCCTCCTTCCTCTCCCGCTTTGGAAAGGCCTCTGACATGTCTCCCCCCGCCCGATGACGGGGGTTGGGAGGAAGAATTAAGCAGGCGTCCAAGTTCTCGCTCCTGTGTCCCCCGCCGTGACATTCATCTTTAAGATTTCCTCTCCCGTTTATTAAAAGTCAGTGACTCATCCAACGCGGCACAGACATGCACATCGAAGTTAATTAGGACCCGGGGAGCCTCACCGCCTCCTCTTCGTTAATGCCGAGCTGAGAGCGAGGCTCTGCGTGGGCCTGGGGAGAGGAGAGAGAAGCTGTGGACGGGGCCCGCCTGGGGCCAGCAGGCGCTGCTCTGCACGTCAGGATGCGGGCCTGGCCCCACGCCCGCAGGTGCCAGGAAGGGTGGATCCTTGGGGAGCCCCACGCCCCATCGGAAAGGGGGAGGGTGGAGTCAGAATTCAGTGCTGGAGCCCTGGCCGGTGTGACGCAGTGGATAGCGCCTCGGCCGGAGGACGGAGAGTCCTGCGTTCGCTTCAGATCAAGGGCAAGGACCTCGATGGCAGGCTCCGACCCCGGCCCGCGGGCTCGGGGTGCTTGCAGTAGGCAACCAATCGGTGCGTTTCTTTCGCATGGATGTCCGTCTCTGTCTCCCCCCTCCCTTCCACTCTCTCTAAAAATCGAGGGGAAAGTAACCCCGGTGATGATGAGCGACAGAAAAACCACAATTAACTGCTTGAGAAGAGAGCCCGGCTGACTGTTTGTTTCCACCATCAGACAAGGCAGCCGGCGATGCCTGTCCAACATGCCTTCCTTCTCATAGAGTGTTTTTTTAAACATGTTTTATTGATTTTTCACAGAGAGGAAGGGAGAGGGACAGAGAGTCAGAAACATCCATGAGAGAGAAACATCCATCAGCTGCCTCCTGCACACCCCCCCACTGGGATGTGCCTGCAACCACGGCACATGCCCTTGACCGGCATCGAACCCGGGACCCTTCAGTCCGCAGGCCGACGCTCTATCCACCGAGCCAACCCGGCTTCAGCTGTAGAGTTTTGTTTTCTGAGATGCCACGCCGCCTCGCGAAGCTGCTGAGAGCGGGGAGGAGTGCGGGAGGGCAGAGGGGTGCCCGGGAAATGACCGTCCAGCGAGGCATCCCCCAGGGGTTTCCTCTGGCGACCCGGGCACCGCCTGTCCCTCTCGGTGAGAAGCTGGCCCAGGAGCCGCGGGTCTCCCCGCACACGGTGCTGCTCTGGGGCGTCTGCGTGGCGAGCGCCTGAAACAGCGGAGAATGAAGCTTCTTCCCAGACTGTCCTGAGAAGGAGTCTCCGACGTCTATCATTTTTTCTTAATTCACTGCATGATGAGCACTCCGGAGTCTGAAGGAAGCGGGACAGGAAGGCACGAGCTCAGGCCTGTGCCCCCAGCACCAGGCTGCCACCGCCAGACTGAAGGTTCGGGGTTCGATTCTGGTCAAGGGCAGATTGCAGGTTCCTTCCCAGCCCGGGGCTCAGGCAGGAGGCAGCCAATCGATGTGTTTCTCTCATGACATTTTTCTCTCCTTCCCTCTCTCTTCCACTCGCCCTAAAAATCAATGGGGAAATATCCTCGGGGATGAGTAAAGAATGGTAATAAAATAAGCATATGCAACTTTCTGGGGTGGGGGGAAAGTGCGGAGTATACTGAGCCCTGTACCCCAGTCCCCAACCATCACCAACACGGGATCCATCCCGCTTGCTGCCCGCCCCCAGGAACATTGTGAAACAGGGGACACCCGCTACCCAGCGAGGAACACTCAGCACGTGGCCAGCTGTCACCCCAGTCCCCAACCATCACCAACACGGGACCCATCCCGCTTGCTGCCCGCCCCCAGGAGCATTGTGGAACAGGGGACACCCGCTACCCAGCGAGGAACACTCCGCACGGGGCCAGCTGTCACCGCTGCTCAGTAGCTTTCCGCTTCGTCACAGAGACACCGGAGGGCACTGGGAGCAGAGGGCACGCCTCCCTGCCTGCACCGAGCTCACAGCAGCCACAGCTCAGGAGCCACACGGGGCACTCCCCCAGCCAGTCCCAGCAGCGCCCAGCTGGTGGCTCCTGGAGAGTCTGCTGCCTCTCAGCCCCTCCAGGGGCTCACAGGTCCCAGCCGATCCTCCCTCGCCGGAGCGGGTGGCCGCCCTCGCCCGCACGCTGGGGCACGTCCTGGCATCCAGGCGCGCAGGTGTAGCATCTGCAGAGAGAGGGATGGCACCGGACATGCGGGATGGGGGAGGGCTGTTCCTTCCATGGAGCTGTCTCAGGCCTGGAGCAGTCGTGGCTGCTCCTGACCTCCCTTCTCCTCTCCTCACTGTGTGCTCTACCCCTTTGTGGTTAATTTCCTGTGCTAATTAATAATCATCTATGTGCATTTCCTCCGTTCATAGTACTGTGTGGTTCTTTTCCTGATTATATCAACTGAGACAGAATATAACTCCCAAAAAAAAGCCCTCCTTTAACATAGCCACCAAACCATATGGCACCCCCAAAATGGCTAATTCCTTAATATGTCCTAAATACCCAACCCCTGTTCAAACGTCTA
Source organism: Antrozous pallidus (assembly GCA_027563665.1). Lineage (NCBI taxonomy): Eukaryota > Metazoa > Chordata > Mammalia > Chiroptera > Vespertilionidae > Antrozous > Antrozous pallidus. The sequence continues at coordinate 3,819,103 of CM050508.1, read as the reverse complement.
ATAAATGCTTTTATCCAGTTCTTTTCCAATCCAAATTCAAATTGTCCACGATCTTTTCTTGATCCCACATGTGCTTGATGTTCGTCTTTTCCCACAAGTGTGTAATTTTCTTGAAGAATCAGGGCTACTGGTCTTACAATTTTGCAAGGTTCTGTTCAGCTTGCTCCTCTGTCCTCTGTACATCCTGTCATCAGCAGCTAGAGCCAGAGACCTAAATAAATTCAGGTTCAAACTTTTTTCAGGTTCCTTTTTTTTTTTTTTTTTTTTTTTTTTAAAACGACGGGTTAGTACTTCTTATCGCTTCACATCGGGAGGTGCATAAGTCTGGTTGTCCATTTCTTTGTGATTGGTCAAGGGGGTCCTGTAGAGTCAACTAACTCTCAAAATGCTCTTCACCGGCCCTTCCAAAATAACTATGGAAGATACCACTTTCCTTAAGGAGATATAATATACTTCATAGAGATATTTCCAACTCAAATCAGTACTGTATAAAATATATTTAAAATTTACTCAGCATATTTGATTTTATATTTGTATATCTTTTGACTCCTATTACCATTAACAAAATTGTGTATTTTATCTATCCTGAAAAACGTTGATATTCTGTATTTTCCGGGGTATAAGACGACGTTTTAACCCAGGAAAATCTTTTCAAAAGTCAGGGATCGTCTTATATGCCGGGTGTAAAAATACTGTAGCTTGCAGTTATGATGGGCGTTGCTAACTCGCTGGGGACTTGCTCTCTCTCTCCTGTTTGTTATCTTCCTCCTGTCATCCTCAGCTCCAGTTGTCTTACATGCCAAAAAATACAGTAACGGATTTAGATGAACAAAATCGTCATTAACAATATTGCTTCCTAATGAATCTTTATTTTAGGATATACCCACCAAGAATGCACAAATGATCGTGGTTTAAAATACTTGAAATAAATATTTGTGCGGTTAAGCCAGCAACAGAATTTTATGTTGCTTTTGCTTTAGATATTTTTTATCTTGACTTTATATGTGTATGCATACAGCTATGTGTCAAATGTTTCCATGACTCTAAATTTGTATCTGCAAAACAAGGAACACTTAGGGAGGCCTCGCTTCTGTCCAGGCCGCTTCCTTGGAAGAAGTTGCTTTTGTCAATTCTTCCATTTAAAAAAATATAAAGCAAAACTATGCACATCCTCCTGAATTAAAAGGTAGTGTACTGTATTTTCTGGCGTATAAGACGATTAGACCTGAGGACGACAGGAGGAAGATAACAAACGAGAGAGAGAGCAAGTGCCGGGCAAGTCCCTGGTGAGTTAGCAACGCCCATCATAACTGCACTATTTTTACACCCGGCGTATAAGACAACCCCCAACTTTTGAGAAGATTTTCCTGGGTTAAAAAGTCGTCTTATACACTGGAAAATACGGTATTTTACACATGTACTATGTGGCTTTTAAAAGAATAGAAAGCAGAAACACGCACATCCTCCTGAATTAAAAGGCGGGGTGTTTTACACGTGTGCTATGTGCCTGGCTTTGCTCACTTCGGACAGCCTGCACCCCCTCACACAGCATGGGAGAGGTTTCCATCGCCTGCTGGTGTCCCCCCGAGGAACACGTGTCACGTCTCCGCCGGCCCTGGTGCCGTGGGCATCTGAGTGGTTCCATCTCGTGCCGTGTCAGCCAGGGCATCAGGACACATGTCCTCTCCTGTTTTTCGCCAGCGCCTCTGGGGTACCGAGTCGGGGGACCTCTTGCTCCCAACAGCACGCTGCCTCCCACTCCGGGGCAGAGCAGGGCCCGCAGCTCCACGTCCTGCCAGCGGCACACCCAGCCAGGTCACCCTGTCCCTCCTCCCGCTGCCCTCGCCCTGGGCACTAAAGTCAGCTGGCAACCCCGCCAGAGCTAGAGTCCAACAACACAGACTCATCACATGTCCGGAGGTAAAGGTCAGAGGCCGGGGCAGGCAGGCTGTGGACCGAGGGGCACGGTGGCCTTTCCAGGCGGCTAGCAGGCTCTCAGTCACATGGTCTCCTGGCTCTTGTCACATGGTCTCCTGGCTCTCAGTCACATGGTCTCCTGGCTCTTGTCACATGGTCTCCTGGCTCTCAGTCACATAGTCTCCTGGCTCTCCATCACATGGTCTCCTGGCTCTCGTCACATGGTCTCCTGGCTCTCCATCACATGGTCTCCTGGCTCTTGTCACATGGTCTCCTGGCTCTCCATCACATGGTCTCCTGGCTCTCAGTCACATGGTCTCCTGGTTCTCAGTCACATGGTCTCCTGGCTCCCGTCACATGGTCTCCTGGCTCTCCATCACATGGTCTCCTGGCTCTCAGTCACATGGTCTCCTGGCTCTCAGTCACATGGTCTCCTGGCTCTCCATCACATGGTCTCCTGGCTCTCCATCACATGGTCTCCTGGCTCTCCATCAATCTCCTGGCTCTCAGTCACATGGTCTCCTGGCTCTCCATCACATGGTCTCCTGGCTCTCAGTCACATGGTCTCCTGGCTCTCCATCACATGGTCTCCTGGCTCTCGTCACATGGTCTCCTGGCTCTCAGTCACATGGTCTCCTGGCTCTCAGCCCCAAGGGCATCAGCAGGAAGCAGCCCCAACGCCAAGCCCTCCAGCCGTGCTGGCCTGCAGCTGACACTGGCCCAGGCACTGGGGGCCCAGGTCTCCGAAGAGGACAGACCAAGGGGCCCAGGCAGGCAACGGACCCAATGGTGGTAACGGGATTGGCAAACCCCCCGCCATGGGGATGGACCCCGAGGCAGCACTGTGGCCACAGGGCAAATTCCGAAGCGAAATGGCCAAAGCAATCCTCCCTCTGCCACCACCAGGGACTCGGCCAGTGGTCGACAAACTCATCTGTCCACAGAGCCAATATCAACAGGACAGCGACGGACATTTCTTTGGAGAGCCACACTTTTTAAACTTAAACTTCTTCTAATGCCACTGCTTCAACATAGACTCGCCCAGGCCGTGGTGTTTTGTGGAAGAGCCACACTCAAGGGGCCAAAGAGCCGCATGTGGCTGGAGAGCCGCAGTTTGCCGACCAGGGGACTAGGCAGTTTGCTTTCCAACTACGCACACAAGTGCCTGTGTCTGTGTCTCCAGTGGACTTGTTTCCAAACTCCACACGCGGCCGGCCAAAGGGGCGTAACGCTGTCGGAGCGGCCTGGCACCTGGCCCCCGTGAGAGCGAGCGATCTTCTCGTGTGCTCAGGAGCGACTTCTTCTCTGCAGAGTGCCTGCACTTCTCGTCCATTTTCCACAGGGTGACTGGTCTGCTTTCCTGTCACGGCTTTGTATGTATTAGGAATATTAGTCCTTTGTCAATGATACAAGTGACAAGTACTTTTTATCATTTTTATCATTTGTCTTTGCACGTTTCTGACCAAGCCGACGGTCTAATTTGTCAGTCTTCCCTTTAACGTTTCTAGCTTTTGAGCCATTGCTGGGAAAGTTTTCTCCATTCCCAAATAATGGGGAATTCGCCATGTTTTCCTGAAATGAGTGTCGGGGAGGAGTTTCCAATGATATCATTCTTCCTCTTGCGGTGCTTTTGCTATAGACAGAATGTAACTGAGTGAGTCTGTGTCCGCTGACATTGAAGTGACTACTCCCAGATAAAAATGGGACTTACTCAAACCATTTATTCCTGTTCTCCATCTCCCCCCAGCCTATAGCTGAATCTACACTCTTTTGGAAAAAAATTATCTTTATTGTTGAAAATATTACAGATACCCCCTTTGGGTTCGTCTCTTCCCACCCACCCACCCCCACCCGCCCTCTGAGAGTTCACAGCCTGTTCCATGTCTCTGTCTCTGGATCTGTTTTGTTCATCAGTTTATTTTGTTCTTTAGATTCTATATAGGAATGCCATCGTGTGATACCTGTCTTTCTCTGCCTGGCTTATTTCACTCAGCACAATGCTCTCCAGGTCCCTCCATGCTGTCTCAAAGGGTAAGAGATCCTTCTTTGTTGTGGCCACGTACTATTCCATGGTGTAGATGTCCCACAGCTTTTTTATCCACTCGTCCACTGATGGGCACCCGGGCTGTTTCCAGCTCTAAGCTGTTGTACATTGTGCTGCTATGAACATAGGGGTGCATATGTTC
>CM050508.1:3740000-3805000 GCA_027563665.1 Antrozous pallidus | reverse complement strand
TTTGATGGCGTAAAACATGTGAACGTACGGTGGGCAGTGGGCCGAGAACTGGTTTCTAAAGACACAGCAACACACCCGGGCCGGCGTGGCTCAGCGGCTAGAGCATCAGCCTGCCAACCGAAGGGTCCTGGGTTCGAGTCCCAGTCAGGGCACAGGCCTGGGCTGCAGGCTGTCCCCAGTAGGGGGCGTGCAGGAGGCAGCTGATCAATGCTTCTGTCGTTCAGTTTCTCCCTCCCTCCCTCCCTGACACCAATGAAAATATATTTAAAAAACAAAGACGTCTGCAGCCCTTCGGCAGAGGCCGGCTGGACAGGTGTGACGGTGAGGGCTGTGGGGCCCACAGGGCGTCCCCACGCCTGGCTCTGTCCTCGGCCACAGCTGCCACCAGACGCCTGGGGAGCCACAATAAAACGGTCTCTCGAGGCGGAAACGAAACGTCAGCCGGTCAACCTTGGTAAGATGGGCACCTCCTTCCCGTCACACCGTCACACCGGGCGTGCCAGCGTGCACAGCCCGTTCCCGCCGAGACACCAGCGAGGAACGGCCGGACAGCTGGTGTGGCCTGCCCCTGGTCCTGGCCCGTGTTCTGTGGTCTGGGCTTTGAGAAACCGCCGCCAGGCCTTGAGCTGAGCCCTGGCATGACTTGGGCACGGTATCCGAACACAAAGGCGGGTGCATCCCCAGCAAAGCCCATGTCAAGGGATGAATCTGGAGGAGCTGGCTATGCCTGCCAGGCGAGTGGTTTTCCTGGCTCCCCCTCAGGGCCGAACACGATGGTGGCAGACTTTCTCGGAAGCAAACCTGAACACGATCAACGGTGTGAAACGTGGGCCGTCCGCCCCGACGTGCAGGAGGCAACCCGGATTACCGCGGCCAAGTTCTGCCTTTACCGGCCACAGGGCCCGCGCAGGGGAAACTGTGACCCCTTTTCTACTGGAAATGTGCAGACTCTCGTCCGCGCGGGGAGAAGATGAAGAGCAGGAAAACAGGTTTAAAAAATAAAGTCCATCATAGGGCAAGTAACCCCCAGAGGGAGCTGTGTGGGGTGAGAGAACAGAAGTGGGGTGTTCCGTGTTGAGGGTCACATGGTTGTCGGGTTTGCAGGTTTGGGGTCTCGAACCTGTCCGAACACTTTCCGGGATCTAGGGGGTCACCTAACTGCACGAGCAGCCACTGCCTCACTGAGGCCAGGACTGGCGTGTCATTGGGACGTCAGATCTCTACTGCCAACTGCCGGTGTCTCCCACTGATGCAACTCTCCCTCCTAGGGACACGATTTAGGGCCAGTTAACACCCTTCCTGCACTTGAAACGCTCTCCTATCAAAAAACTGTAACTTTTTTATATATATAACCTCACTTCTGGTTGTTTCCAGCCATCATTCCCTTGGCATCATTCCTCAACCGAGCAAATTGTTCAAGCATTCTTTTAAAATGTTACCCGACGGCCCTCGCTAGCCTGGCTCTGGGTACAGAACACTGGCTTGCAGACTGAAGGGTCCCAGGTTCGATTCCAAAGGTACAGGCCTCGGTTGTGGGTCCCATCCCCAGGAAGATGTGGAGGCAGCCAATCAGTGAATCTCTCTCATCATCGACGTTTCTCTCTCTATCCCTCTCCCTTCCTCTCTGAAGTCAATAAAAAAATATTTTTTAAAAATGTTACATGATAAAAATACAAGCGACAAGTCGTATTACAAATATTCAGGGTGCCCTCCAGGTGAACTGTCCTCACGTGCAAAATGTCCTGAAGCTGTAGGGGCAGGGCCTGAGAGCGGGTACTGGGGGGCAGGGCCTGAGAGCGGGTACTGGGGGGCAGAGCCTGAGAGCGGATACTGGGGGGCAGAGCCTGAGAGCGGGTACTGGGGGGCAGAGCCTGAGAGCGGGTACTGGGGGGCAGAGCCTCTGGGGGCACTTGTTGAGATGTGCAGGGCACGTGCCGGCCTGGGGTCCACCTTCCTCCCCTGCGCCCGAGTTCCCGAGGCCGCAGCCCTTCAGAATGTTTTGTGGAGGTGAAAGGGGCGCCCGGGAGCGTGTTTCTGCACTGGGAGGGGGGGCGGGGGGGTGTTCTCAGGTGTTTAAACTGCTTTGAACGTGAGCTGCAAGCCGAGCGCCGGGAGGGGAAGGCGAGGAACCTTCTTCCTCTTCGTGCGGAGCGCGTCCAGGCAGACGGCGAGGCGAGCGCTGGCGACGGCCCGACACTGTGTGCGTTTGAGAGGCTCCCTTGAGAAAAAAGAGACTGGTTAATAGAGGACACAAAGCACAGAACACCGTTAGAATATTACAAGCGTCAATTTCAACAGGGCCGCCGAGGTCTTTCCGCCTCTTACAATCCCCGCGCACACCGCCTCTGCCACACACAGCAGTGCTCTTGCTCCTCCCACTACGTGATTTAATGGAAAAAACGACACTAATTTACATACAATCTCTCATTTTGTGAACATCTAAAGAAAATATTAGCCGAAGCCGAAACCGGTTTGGCTCAGTCATTTAAGAGTGTCGACCTGCGGACTGAAGGGTCCCAGGTTCGATTCCGGTCAAGGGCATATACCTTGGTTGCGGGCACATCCCCAGTAGACGTGCAGGAGGCAGCTGATCGATGTCTCTCTCTCATCAGTGTTTCTCTCTATCCCTTTCCCTTCCTCTCTGTAAAAAAAAGAAAAATCAGTAAAATATATTTGCTGAGACCGGTTTGGCTCAGTGGATAGAGTGTCGGACTGCGGACTGAGGGGTCCCGGGTTCGATTCCGGCAAGGGCATGTGCCTTGGCTGCGGGCACATCCCCAGTGGGGGGTGTGCAAGAGGCAGCTGATCAATGTCTCTCTCACTGATGTTTCTGACTTTCTATCCCTCTCCCTTCTGCTCTGTAAAAAATCAATAAAATAAAAGAAAATATTAGCCGAAACCGGTTTAGCTCACTGGATAGAGTGTCGGCCTACAGACTTAAGGGTCCCGGGTTCGATCCCGGTCAAGGGCGCGTATCTTGGTTTCGGTCACATCCCCAGTAGGGGGTGTGCAGGAGGCAGCTGATCCGATGTTTCTCTCTCGTCGATGTTTCTAACTTTCTATCCCTCTCCCTTCCTCTCTGTAAAAAATCAATAAAATATGTATTTTTTAAAAAACAGAATAAACTGTTTTGCCTACTTACAACTGTAACCTTGCTCTGCCCCACCTCTACACACATAAACCCGTTACCCAAGTGCTACACACCCTACAGACCCTACCCTGAACTCTCCTCACAGCGGCCCAACACGCGGGCCAACGTTTCTGGGGTAGTTTCCTGAAATGTTTGTTGCACACACTCAGTCAAGAGCACAGGAGCAACCTGGCGCGGACTTTATGTTCACACGCTACGGAACGCTCAGAAAACCAGGTCGACTTCAGTTCTCTGCGGTCTGAAGTGGGGACAGAGACACGGCAGCCACGCAGCGCCGGGCAGTCCCCAGGGTGAAGCCACCAGGACCACGGCGGGCACGCGCACGGGCTCTTGCTGCAAGCCGCTGGAAGAGCAGAGGAAGGAGGTCTGTTACCATGAATGCACATTTTTATTCGAGATATCATAAAGGCAGAACGCTAACAAAGGAAAGTTGACCAGTTGTCCACCCTACAGCGGGACGTGGACCCGGGAGCGTGTACAACACAGAAGCAAACTCGTACATTTCTGAATAAAGCTGTCCTCACTTCCGAGAGAGAGCCATTTCTTAGCTTTTGTGGATAAGGCTTGGTCTCTTGTGTTCAGGAATGTTGACAATACACACCGCACACCACACACACACTCTTCAAGAAAGCGCCCAGGCTGGCTGAGTCTCTGCAAGTACCCGGGGCCCTGTAACAGATGGCTGATTTCTCCATGGATTCAACTCCGATTGCCGTCATGATATGTACTTCCCATAATTTGTAACAATCATCAGATTCATGCTTATTAGGCTTACACCGCCTTCAAATTATATTTTAATATTTGACGTGATAGTTTCAAAAAAGTAAATATTCAAGGCCTGAGTTTGGAAAGTCTCCTTCAGTATAATGCACAACGATGATGATGAAGAGCAATGAGGCTGCCCTAACATGGAGCGCTCACAGCTTTCTTCTAGAAACCACTGGTTAGACTACAGACTGGATTCTGGTCTAGAATTCTGGTAAAGAATGCATTTTTTTGGTAATAAAACTGGAGTTGAGGATGCTTCAGTCCTTGGAAAAATCTGAATAGCAGCCACTCATTGAAGAAGCCAGTCATTCCAGGAGTCACCAACACTCATAAATCACTGTTTTAGCACTGATTACGTTTTTGGTGGCTTTTTTTTTTTTTTTTTTTTTTTTTTTTTTGGTGGTTATCTCTTTAGTTGGCAATATCTGACTTCAAGTCAGAGAACAGCTCCCACTAAGCCTTATTTTAAATATAAAACTGTCCGCAGAAGACAGACTCACAGAGGCTGTAAGGCTGAGGTCTCAGGTAGCTCCCCCATGGATGGGGCAGGCTGTGCAGGCTACCCAGACACTGTGGCTCCAGAAACCAACACCCCCACTTTCCAGCGTGCTCCCCTTCTTCCACGGGAGACGCGAGCAGCTTAACAGTCTTGCTATAAAAGCAAACAAGGCTCATTAACAAACCAGAACCGGGAAAGGGAACGGACAAAGAACGTTTTCACAGTCAACCATAAATAAAAGTGCAGTGAGTGTTCAAGTAGGGCACGTAGTGCACACACTACATGTGGGTGTTTGGCATCGTCATCTTTTCAAGGCTCTCCGAGGGTCCCTGCCATTACTTATTGAGGCCGTGCCCGTCTGATTACCAGCTGCTCCGGCTGGCTGCGGGTTCCCGGGCCCCCGGCCACTGCTTCTACCAGCAAAGGAAAACTGGCATCCCCGTGGTTCTGGGCCGGGCTGAACCCCATTTCCTAAAAAAGAATATAAAAATGCATCACAATACTGATACCGATCTACAGAGGTGCACCTATTTGCAGTCTCACACGTGGTATTAATGCTTGCAAGTAATATTGGGGAAAACAAATGCCTTTAAACTCCTGGCGGGGGGAGGGGAGAGGGAGAAATCCCATTAAGTTCTAGGTTTATTCAAACACTAGAGCCCCAGTGCATGAAGTTTGTGCATTGGGTGAGAAGGGGGTTCCCCTCAGCCAAGCCTGCACCCTCTCTAATCCAGGACCCCTCGAGGGATGTCCAACTGCCGGTTTAGTCCTGATCCTCGGGATTGGACATCCCTCTCGCAATCCGGGACCGCTGGCTCCTAACCGCTCATCTGCCTACCTGCCTGCCTGCCTGATGGCGCCTAACCCTTCTGCCTGTCTGCTCACCCTAATCGCTCTCCCCTGCTGGCTTGATTGCCTCTAACCACTCTGCCTGCCTGCCTGATCGCCCCTAACTGCCTCTGCCTCGGCCCCACCACCCTGGCCTTGTCCAAAAGGGCATACAGGAGGATGTCTGGAAGACGTCCAGTCTATCCAGTCTCATTAGATGTCACCCTTCTATTAGTATAGAAGATGCGACCATTGGAAATATACTGACTTGATGCTATATTAACAGGGAGAGGGAAAAAGAGCAACTTGGGCAACAGAATGAGAAATGGGTCGAGTAGGGAGAGCATGGATAACGCACTGCCTACACCACAAGGGAAGACAAAGGGCAACGGGCATGTGAGTCCTGGCACTGGGCTCCAATAGGGCCAATAATTAATTCTAACTTTGTAAAGAAGTTTCCACAGTGCAGTGATCAGCTACCAGCTCAAATGAGTAGCAGCCACCCGAAATAAGCTCTGGTCACCAAAGACTTCTCCTCCGTTACTTACAGAGCAAACTTCCAAACACCCTCCCCCTGGCTGCCAAAACCAGGGTATTTGCAGGGTAAAGGCTAATCTTTTAAAGGGGCAGCGATAGGCACGGGAAACATGAAGGTGAGTGGTCAGTCTGAAGACAAAAGGCTTTCAGTGCCTAAACATTACCAGTAACGCTGCACCTGTCAGTCACCGGGCCACGGAAATGACACACCTCCGAAACGTGGACTTCCGTGCTGTTAGCCAGCGTTCACCACTATTCCCAGGAGCTGGCCCAAATGTGTCAATACAGAACGCGCTCAATAAATTAGCTTAAAGGGCACCTGCTTTCCAGAAAGTCAGCTAGCTGGGAATTCCCTGGTTACCAGGAGTTCCCTTTTAGAACTAATTTACGCCTAATGACAAATTTTTCCTCTAAAGCTTTCATGAAATATATTCTAGAATTCTCACACCTGATTATAATTATGAAGAAAAAAAAAATCTTACCCACTGATCCAAATGTACCTGTACTCATGTTACCATTCATGGAATTATTCTTCTGTTCACTATGTGCCTAAAAAAAATGTTTTAATTTAACCAAAGGAAGACTAAATATCAAAAACACACTTTTACATTATTATAACATGTTGTACCCATTGCCTTTTTTAATTTTTAAGGTGATCCTAAACAACTTTTTAATGTAATTATCCAAGTCCATTCAATGTTAAAATGCTCATGAGTGTTTCCCAAACCTTTCATTTGACTGTCCTTCCTGACATTGCTCCCCACTCCCCAAAGTGCTAACTGGCACAGACACGTAAACATCTGACACCACAGAAACATACTCAGACTCACAAAGCCACCAGAGGGAGAAGGACTTTAAAAAGGACTTTACGTGACTTTTCAGACTGTCTTCATCACACCCTGGGTATGCCGGGGTTGGCAATCTCGCCATGGAATGATGGCAGACGGCCAAAATGAGCCTCGTCATAAAAGCAGACTTTACTTACCCCTTTGTTCGGCTGTCCTCGATAGTCTGGGTTGGGTTCGCTGAAGTTGGGCACTTCTGAATACACCATACAAAACCTGAACGAAAACAAAGCGAAAGTTAAATGACTTCTGAAACGACCAGCCTTTCTTTATCGAACATGTGAGTGACGGGAAGGGAGAATGCGGGTGTCAAACAAACTAACTACAACCTGCTGGCTAAAACTACTCTAACAGAATCGTCCTCCGTGCTCCGTAAAAACACCCCATATGTGATGGCCTACAACGTGGGACGTTCTCCTCTGCGCCACAAAAGCCAACCACGGCAAACAGCCAGGGCCCAGAAACACCTCTGTCCCGTCACCCCGCAGGCTGAGGCCACGGGACCACGTCCCTCCAGCACCGGCGAGGGGTCAGCACTGGCCCGTCCGATGCCCTGCGGACCGCGCGCTGGGCCCCTGCGGAGATGATCGTTCGCGGTGAGAAGCGGGGGCCGAGGCGCCAGGACAGACAGCGGCTACCACGGAGACGGCCCAGCCCGCGCTTCCTGGGAGCCGACCGCGGGCCACACTGACATCACACACGAGCCCCTCGCCCCACACAGGACATGAGGACGAGTTCCGGTAAACGCTGACCCTAACAGAGCTGCGTCACTAGGAGCCGAGCGGCCTCCGGGGTTCTTCACTTACTGACCTCCATGACGGACACGCCTCTCTCCACCCAGGCAGGTCAGGACGGGAGGCTCCTCCCTCAGAAACGTGGACACGAAGCCCTGTCCCTGCTCCAGTAACACTGCCCGGGCCGTCACAAGCCGTGAGTGGAGCCCGATTTCCCCAAAGAGTGTTACCAGCTCCTGACCTTTAAAAGCTGCCAACAGCCTGGCTCGCGTGGCTCGGTGGCGGGGCATCGACCCTGACCCGGGAGGTCCCGGCTCGGTTCCCGGACCCCACTGGCCCGGGCGGGGGCTCGACCCCGACACTCGGCCTGCAGGAGGCGGCCAGTCGGCGCTTCTCTCTCGTCTTTGGTGTCTCTCCCCCCTCTCCCTGTCTCTGAACTCAGTAAAAATGCACTTATTGAGCCAAAGCCGGTGTGGCTCAGTGGATAGAGCGTCGGCCTGCGAACTGAAAGGTCCCGGGTTCGATTCCAGCCAAGGGCATGTACCGTGGCTGCGGGCACATCCCCAGCAGGGGGCGTGCAGGAGGCGGCTGATCGATGTTTCTCTCTCATTGATGTTTCTAACTATCCCTCTCCCTTCCTCTCTGTGAAAAATCAATAAAATATATTTTTAAAAATGTACTTATTGAAAAGGAAAAAGTCGGCAAGACTATTTTCCACACCGCGCGTCTCAGCTGCAGCGAGGAGCGGGTCCCTTTCCTGACGAATAAACGAATAAACATGTATCTGTTTGTCAGCTGCCGCTGCCGCTTCTCTCCAGAGAGCCCCCAAGTTAGCGGCACGGAGTAGACATCCGAGCACTAACCCAGCCCCGTGGTCGGCAAACTGCGGCTCACGAGCCACATGCGGCTCTTTGGCGCCTTGAGTGTGGCTCTTCCACAAAACACCACGGCCTGGGCGAGTCTACTTTGGAGAAGTGGCGTCAGGCGTTTAAAAAATGTGGCTCTCCAAAGGAATTTCAGCTGCGCTGTTGGGATTTGGCTCCGCTGACTGGCGAGTTTGCCGACCGCTGCAGGTCCTAGCAGCACGGACCCCTGACCGGATGCGGTGCCGACACCCAAGTCTATGAGCGCCTCCCACACGTCCGGGCAGGCGTGGGGGCCGCGGCACCTTTACCCCCCCCGAGAGGAGGCGCCCCAAGCCAGGGGGAGAGTACCAAGCGGCGAGTACCGTCTGGGAGCCCGCGTGCCGGAGCGGCAACCTAGCCTGGGGGCAAACACAGCACTGGGGGGGGGGGGGGGGGGGACCTTGGACCGCGAGGACATCTTCAGCCAGAAACAGCGAAAAAGACCGGGTGGACTCAGGGCCGGGACGCACACCTCGGTCGGGTCGGGCAGGGCACCGTCGGGCAGGGCACCGGTGACAGCGGCTACCTCAAGGGCACGGGGACACGGAAAAGCTCGTGCCCAAGGCCGCACACGGGCAGCGGCTGTCCCTGCAGGCAGGCTGCTGAAGGCATGTGGTGGCCGGTCGGAAAGGGCGGGGAAAGCGCTGCCGTTTGTACCCGCAGTCACCTTAGTAGAAACTTGTAATTTTCTCAATCCCCGTTATTTCCCGGCGTGTAAGACGGCCTTCTAACCCAGGGAAACCTTCTCAAAAGTCGGGGTCGCCTTACACGCCGGGTGGAAAAACACCGCAGCTCGCAGGTACGACGGGCGTTGCTCACTCGCCAGGGACTTGCCCGGCACTCGCTCGCTCTCTGTTGTTTGTCATCTTCCTCCCGTCATCCTCAGTCCCGGCCGTCTGATGCGCCGGAAAATGCGGTACCCGAAACGTACTTACTCCCCGATTTTCTGAAGTTCTCCGCCCCTTCCAGTATACAGCGTCAGACAGCCCTTCCACATGGACGCATACCTAGAGAGGAAAGGAAGGAAGACCAGTTCTGTAGACACAGGGCCCCAGGAAGTCCTTATACGCTATTTTTGGTACTGGGCGTGGCTGTGTCTACCACAGCAAATCAAATGCAATCGATGAGACTAACTGGAACTTGTTACTGACAAAGGAAAACCATAAAGAAAATTCTGCTGCCAAATTCTCACACAACCATCTAAACGACAGCTAACTCTGGGAAACAGGTCTTTGTGCAAAAAGCAAGCAGTTATGTCCCAAGGATCACATCTCTGGTCAGTTAACAAAAGAACTGACAATTGCAGCGATTCAAGCGGAAATTATTTTTAATCCCAGGATAAATATAAAATCAACACCCTCGTGCTTTTATACTCATTTGCTTGGTCTAGTCAGAAACTGATATAATTGCCTTTTCTTTACTTTCCCAAAACACACAGGGTTCCCAAGCTACAAAAAAAGTTGGTAAAATTTAATCCAGGGCTAAAAACACTTAAGATCACAAATCTTTCACACATCTACCTTCTCAAATTTGCAATTGTTAGTACCAACTTGGGTGAACAATCATTTACTCGTAACAATTTTGAATGTAGACAAAATCATTAGATAAAAATGATCCTACACATATATCTAAGAAAAAAGTGTCTATTAATCAATATTATAAAAACTAGTCTAAAGTCTGGTTTCCAAGGGGTAAGAACCTACAACTACTCTAGTAACTTCATGACTTCGAATAAGTTGTAATTATCGTTTACGTATAATGATAGTTCATCTTTTAACTTAGGTAATAAAAATGTGCTAGTTCCACATTATATATTTACCTTAACTTACAGGAATGGGTCACTTATTAAAGATACCATTCATCCATCTTATGTTGGGTAAGAAGTGACTCAGGAGGTGGTGCACTACTTGACCTTACTAAGCAAAAATTAATGCCTATTTTGAGAAAAATTTGAAGTTACTGCGATTAAAACATTTCAGCAGGAATGAGGTGGAGATTTGCGGGGTTTTCTGATAAACATATCAATATTCAAATTACCTTCATTTAAATGTATATCTTTCTTCAAAAGCCACTTTTCTTAGATCCAACCAGAACTTAAGGGCCTCACAATGGCTGTATTATGTCAGAAAGTAAGGTGAAATGATCCCCATTTTACATAAGAGCACACCGGTGAAGTATAATAACTTCCAGGTCACTCTGAAGTTCGGAAATCGTAGTAACAGCTTCTTTAGTTTTGATTTTCCCTTTAAATATGGTACTCCTTGGTAACCGTATTCCTTAAATCCTACAGGCACTAGACAGCTATTGAACTTGGTTTTCCCCTTTTTGTGGGTGCCCACACCTATGTACTTCCTCTGACTACGCAAGCATGAAGTTCTCGGAAGGAGATGCCGTTTGCAGGGCACAGAATACTGTCAGCCCCCAGAGAAGATGCTTTGGCAGCCAAAACAGCTTTCCTGGGCGAGCCCTCACGGCGCCTCCCCACCACGCCCTCCCGGGCAGGGATGCTCTGTGTAGGTGAAGGATGCCGATGTGTCACAGGCAGTCACCGTGAGTCAGTGTGCGAGACTCCCGTGTGAGTCCCGACTCCACTTCCTCCGCAGAGCTGCCCCACTTCCTGAGGCTGCGGCCGATGAGACATCCCCAAAGCGCTCCCACCGTTTGGTCCAGCTCTGCCTGAGCTTCTCCTGCCCAGGCCAGCACCCATTCCCACCCCCGTTCCTACAGTCCGGACCAGTACACCACCCTTCCATTGACCCGGCTTCCAAAACCTTGTTTACGACCCTTTTCTGGCCTTTTCTCTTCCGGTACAGATTTAGCGAAGCTCTAAAGGCAGTTTAGCCAAAACCGGTGCGGCTCCAGTGGATAGAGCATCCGCCTTCGGACTGAAGGGTCCCGGGTTCGATTCCGGTCAAGGGCATGGACCTTGGTTTGGGGCACATCCCCAGTAGGGGGTGTGCCAGAGGCAGCTGATGGATGTTTCTCTCGTTGATGTTTCTGACTCCCTTCCTCTCTGTAAAAAAACCAATAAAATATATTTTTAAAAAAATCAAAATAAATAAAGGCAGTTGCCCATCTTCTGACTTTTCTGGAGGAAGACCCGCATGCCGTTCTCTGGGTACCAGTCCGGGTGGTGCACCTCTGACCTTACAGGGCGGGCCACCCGCCGTCCCGTCCAACAAGGTGTCTGTCAACTTCCCTCTACGTCAAATCTGCACCCAAATGCTGGCAGGATCCCCGAAGTCATTGAAACGGGAGGGAAAATGTAAACCTGTCAACTATTAAATCATTTATGAGGAGGAGGAACTATGACCGCGTGCACCTTCTCCGTCTGTTTTAGACTCAGGGAGCCCGAGCGGGATTTAAAGGTCGATCTAACCTGCACCCCGAGGTCGGAGGTCGGGGTGCAGGGAGGGAACCTGGGTCCCTGGCTGCAGCCGGCTGCGCCCCCAGGCCCGGCTGCTGCACCCTCCCCGGCCCACCACCCTGCACCGGGACCGGCCAGGGCATCCGCCAGCACCGACCTGCACCCGGACGGGAGCCCGTACCCCCTTGCCCCGCACACCTACCCGCGGGTGAGCCGGATGATGTCCCCGGGCTGGATGAGCCCCCCGATCTCGTCCCACACGGAGATGGTGATGCTGCCGGTCTTGTCGGCCACTTTGCAGGACCGCACCTCGTGGCCGTCCTTGGTTTTGGTCACGCGCCCTGGGGGGGTGCACAAACCAGAGGGGGCGGGTTACCGGGCAACCGGGACGCCCCCGAAGGCTCCCGCCTCCGCCTCCGGGACCTGCCTGCACCTGAGGCGGGGAGAGCGGGCTCCGGGGCGGCCGCGGGTCCGGGCCCGGCGGAGGGCGGGGGGTGGGGGGGGACGGCACCACGTGGGGGGGGGAGGGGAGCCGGGGCGGGGGGAGCCCGAGCCCCGGCGCCCGTCCCTCCGGCCCCGCCACGCGCGGGGGCTGCGGGCCGGGCCGCGGCCTCACTTACCGATCTCCAGGACAATAAAGACGACATTTAAGTTTTTCAGTCCGGGCTTAATGTCTTTTATAAAGAGAGGGGGGTCGCCGACCCCGTTCATACTGACGCGGGTGCGGGCGGCGGAGCGCGGGCGGGAGGGAGCGGGGCCGGGCGGGGGCGACCGGGGCGGGGGCGGCACGGGGGGGCGGAGAGCCACTGGGCAGGGGCCCCGGGGACCGGGCCGAGGGCCGCGAGCCCTGAAAAAAGCAAAAAAAAAAGCAAAAAAACACGCAAAAAAAAAAGCTCCGGGTTTAAAAGAAAAAAAGGCGAACCACGCCGCACACCAGCCCCGCTCCCCGGGGGCTCCGGCCGGGCGGGCAGGAGGCAGCGAAAGGCCGGCGAGGGGCGCCGCTGCCCGCGGCCGCGCTCACAGACACGGGGCGCGCGCCGAGCGTCCCGGGCACCTGAGAGGAGCGGCCGTCACCGAACCCGAGCGCACGCCGCGCGGCTGCTGCCCGTCCCCACGGCGACTGCCAGCGCGCCCGCGCCGCCCGGAGACCCGCGGCCCCGCCCCTTGTGACGTCAAGGGTTGGCCACGCCCGGCGCCCCGCCCGCCCGGCACGGGGCCCCGCCCCCTCCGCCTGCCAATTGGCTCTCAGCGTCGCCGGCCTTCCGCCGCTTCCGCCGCCGGCGCCGCGGCCGCCTGGGCCCGCCTGGTCTTCCTTCTGCCTGCGCCTAGCGCCACCTGTCAATCAGTCTTCAGGGCCCTGCTCCCTGTCAATCAGTCTTCAGGGCCTTCCTCCCTGCCAATCAGTCTTCAGGGCCCTCCTCCCTGTCAATCAGTCTTCAGGGCCTTCCTCCCCATCAGTCTTTAGGGCCTTCCTCCCTGTCAATCAGTTTTCAGGGCCCTCCTCCCTGTCAATCATTCTTCAGGGCCTTCCTTCCTGCCAATCAGTCTTCAGGGCCTTCCTCCCTGTCAATTAATCTTCAGCCCCTTCCTCCCTGTCAATTAATCTTCAGCCCCTTCCTTCCTGTCAATTAATCTTGAGCCCCTTCCTCCCTGCCAATCAGTCTTCAGGGCCCTCCTCCCTGTCAATCAGTCTTCAGGGCCTTCCTCCCCATCAGTCTTCAGGGCCTTCCTCCCTGCCAATCAGTCTTCAGGGCCCTGCTCCCTGTCAATTAATCTTCAGCCCCTTCCTCCCTGTCAATCAGTCTTCAGGCCCTTCCTCCCTGTCAATCAGTCTTCAGACCCTTCCTCCCCATCAATCAATCTTCTGGCTCTCCTGGCCTTTTTCTCAGCTGAGCTTTGGCCTTCCGTCCTGCAGTTCAGGGACCAGCGCTGCGATTGGGCCCAGGGTGTGGTGGAGGGTTTGGGGGGTGGGGAAAAGGCAGCACAATGTCCTTTAAGAGCAGCTTGTAGCCAGCATGGCTGGTCGGGGTGGAAAGAGAAAACGGGGAAGGGCTGGCCCTTAGCTGCCAGTCTGGAATCTTAAGAGCAGAAGGAACTTAGAGAGCCCTTGCTTTATTTTAAATATATATTTTATTGATTTTTTACAGAGAGGAAAGGAGAGGCATAGAAAGTCAGAAACATCGATGAAAAACATTGATCAGCTGCCTCCTTCAGGCCTCCTATTGGGGATGTGCCCGCAGCCAAGGTACATGCCCTTGACCAGACTCAAACCTAGGCCCTTTCAGTCCACAGGCCGACGCTCTATCCACTGAGCCAAACCAGTTCCGCCGCACCTGCTCATTCTAACCGCCTTTAAATGGAGACCTCTCCAAAGGCGGGGTGGGCTCCCCAGCAGCTTGTGAGCCAGCAGGACCTCCGCAGGTCTCCCTCCTGGCCTGCTCCTGCACTTGCCCCTCTAACAGGTGGATAGAGAAGGTGCTCGTTTCCTTTGCAGACTTCTTTTTCCACTGCCCTTCCTCTCTCTGATTACACCCATCCGCTTTTCTTCTCTCTGCTTTTTTTCCTCAAATAGGCTATTTTGGAGAGCAATTTTAGGAATCACAGCAAAATTCAGGGACAGAGTCAGGGACAGAGACTTCCTACTTGCTCTCTCCCCCCACCAGTACAGAGCCTCCCTGGTTACCAGCATCCCCCACCAGCCTGGTACATGTGTTCCAACATTCACACATTGTTATCACCCAAAGTCCATAGTTTACCTTGGGGTTCACGCTTCCTGTTGTAGAGCTTATGAGTTGGCACAGATGTGTATGAATGAAAGATCCACCATGATAGCAGAGTCATTTCCCTGCCCTAAACATGTGTGTGCCTCCTTGTCCTCCCTTCCTCTCCCCTAACCCCTGGCAACCACTGATCTTTTTATTATCTTCATTAGAGACCCACTGCAGGAAGATTCCTGCAAGAATAGGGCTTCCTGTGGCCTGAGCAAAGCTCCCTCCCTTCTCCCCTGCCCCACTTTGCTTTCTTCTCCACACCTCTGGTCCCTTCTGCAGTGCTTGGCTTCCTTCTAAAATGTCTTCTGTGCCATGAAATGCAAATTAACTGACACCTTGGTTGGGTTAATTTGCGTACTTTTCTCTGATTGGCTGGTGGGGCGTGGCTTGTGGTATAGCGGAGGTATGGTCAATTTGCATATTACTCTTTTATTAGATAGGATAGTGTTGACTTTTTCAGAATGACTCCCTTCACTTAGTAATAGCATATGCATTCAAGTTTCCTTCATGCCTTCCCGTGACCTGTCAGGTCAGGAGCTTGTAATGCTGGAAAGTGGTGTGAAATAATAGTAAAAGCGTGATTTCAGCATCAATAAATAGTATGTCCGTTAATGAACCACATCCTACCTCAGCCTCCCACAGACTCCCAATCTGAATCAGAAGCCCCAGTTCTACCGTGACCACCTTCAGGACTTGATGCTGCAGTTAGGTTTTCCTCGAAGTTCTATTCTTCATCACCAGCAACGCTTTATTTTTATTTTTTTAAAGAAAGGTTTGACAAGATCTTTAAAAGACGAACCAATTGAGAATGTTGAGCAATCCCAGTCTGCATGGCTCACGGCTTGAGCATTTACCTTATAAACCAAGAGGTCATGGTTCGAATCTCGGTCAGGGCACAGGCCCGGGTTGTGGGCTCGATCCCCAGTGTGAGGTGTGCAGGAGGCAGCCAAACAGGGAATCTCTCTCATCATGGATGTCTCTATCTCTCTCTCCCTTCCTCTCTGAAATCAATAAAAACATATTTAAAAAAAGGAATGTTGAGCAGAGTGGTGGCTAAGTTTGGGCAAAGAAAGTCCTTGTAACCTCAGCCATTGGATCCCAGAAAGGGGACCGGGTGGGTTGTGCGCACCGCTTTGATTGACATTTCTGAAGAAGAGACAAAGATCAGAAACCAAGCCCCACAAAAGCAGAAGCTGCTGCTCAGAGCAGCATCCCAGCCCTCCCCTCCCCCACAGGATAGACCTTGAGCCAAATATCTACTTCCTTCACTGCTAACCAGCAGTTCTCAGAAAGGAAATGGAAACCAAGTGCTTTCTTGTTTCCCAAAACTGAAGGCCTCCTTGAGAAAGAGGTTGGTGTCTGCCGTATGGGGGCTCCTCGGCCGGCCAGCCACTCCTCCAGGGTGTGGCTGGTAAACAGAGAACGGGATGTCCGGGACAACTCATCACCCACACAAACTTCCCTAATATCACCGTTCGTTCGGTGAAGTGAAGAAATCCACCCCTCCTCTCGGCCAGTGAGGTCAGAATAGTGACGTTGCTGATGCTTTACTACATTCCCAAGATGGTCTGCTTCCTGCTCAGTCTCCTTCTGCAGGCCTCCTCAGCGCAAACAGAAGCTTATTCTGAGACTAGCCCGGTCCATGAAATTCGTGCGTAGGGGAGTCCCTCAGCCTGGCCTGCACCCTCTCCAATCTGGGACATTCCTTTGGCAATCTGAGACTGCTGTCTCCTAACCACTCACCTGCCTGCCTGCTCACCCCCAACTGCCCCCCTCCCCCTTGCTGGTCTGCTTGTCCCCAACTGCTCCCCCTTGCTGGCCTGCTCGCCCTCAACTCCCCCCCACCACCAGCCTGCTGACCCCAATTGCCCCCCCCCCACTGGCCTGCTCACCCCCAACTGCCCCCCACCGCCAGTCTGATCATCTCTAACTGCCCTCCCCTCCTGGCCTGATCACCCTTTACCACTTCTGCCTTGGCCCCGCTACCATGGCTTGGTCCGGAAGGATGTCCAGAAGGTTTCCTAGAAGGTCTCCTGGTCTAATTAGCATATTGCCCTTTTATTCGTATAGATGATGAGAGGCTCAGAATGGCAACATCGCTGCTTCACGTGAGTGAAGAGTGAGACCCACTCCAGTACAGGAGGGCACCCGGGAGGCTCCTGGCACACAAGGTCCCCGTTACCTGAGTTCTCACGGACAAAGGTTTGCCTGTTTCCGGCTTAGCACCCGCTCCCCAAGCTCACTCTGGCTCCTGGGATCACAACGTTCATTTTGACCTTCTTTGCACTACCCACCAGTTTAAAATGATGACATCAGTCAAACAACCACTGTTTGATACCAGACCTCTTGCATGGTGAAACTAAGAATAAAAAATTGACATTATAGAGATATGTAATCCACTTTTAGCATAACTGCAAGGTAAAAAAAAGAAAAAGAAAAAGTCTTTTGGCATATTCTTTAAAAAGTATTTCGCCAAAAGCTGAGTCAATTGTTTCTGGAAGAGGGGGTGTTTTTTGTGCCCAATGCTGCTGACAGACCAAGAGAGATAAAACTGAGGGTTGATGATTGGGTTTAGCACAAATGAAGGTCATGGGTGACCTTGACAAGCAAGAGCAATTGTAATGGAACTGGTGGAGGTAAAAGCCTGAATGGATCGAGTTAAAGAAAGAAGGGAAGTCGAGGAATTGGAAATGTCAGAGCCAGGATCGATGGCTCCTTTTAAGGTGATTACTGCAAAGGAGAGCAGGGAATGGGGCAGTAACTTGAGGGGAACTCAAGACAAAGGGGATTATCTATTTAAGAAGCGGAAAATAGGACCCTGACTTGTAGGCTGAAGTGAGTGGTTTGTTAGAGACAGAGAGGAATGGGGATTTCCAGAGACACATCCTTGTCCTTGAACAGACGAGCAGGGGTGAGAGCAAGTACCCTGGGGGAGGGGTTGATGGGAGGGTAGAAAGTTCTTCTGGAACCGAAGGGGAGATGCTAGTGCATGATGGGATGATGCGGTGGGTGAGTGGGTGAAAAATCTGTTCTGGTTGGGACTGTTTTCTGAATGGAAAAAGATCATTGGTGGAGAGGGAGGGTGGAGAGGAGAAGCTGGGAGTTTGAAGTGTGAGAAAGGGGTTGTCAGGGAATGTGGGAGAGTGGGTGGTCTAGGACAGTGGTCTGCAAATTCTTAGTCAACAGAGCCAAATATCAACAGCACAACGATTGGTATTTCTTTTGAGAGCCAAATTTTTAAAACTTAAACTTCTT
This sequence comes from Antrozous pallidus, assembly GCA_027563665.1. NCBI lineage: Eukaryota > Metazoa > Chordata > Mammalia > Chiroptera > Vespertilionidae > Antrozous > Antrozous pallidus. The sequence continues at coordinate 3,787,340 of CM050508.1, read as the reverse complement.
CTAACGCCACTTCTTCAACATAGACTCGCCCAGGCCGTGGTATTTTGTGGAAGAGCCACATACTCCAGGGGCCAAAGAGCCACATGTGGCTCGTGAGCCGCAGTTTGCCGACCACAGGACTAGTGAAATGTATTTCCATTTCAGAGCAGGGCTAAAGTCTCATTTGAAGGCAATTCATAGTAGATTGAAAGTTGGGTTAGCGCACACAGTTTTGTATTTTTCTTCAGATCTATTCATCTGTGGACATCTGTACCCAGTCAAGGCTGAGAATTGGGCTTGGCTGGTATGGGAGCCCTGGCAAGTGACAAAAAGCCTGTTTTTTGCAATGTGTGTTGTACGGATCTTTCCCAGTTTGTAATGTGCTTTTTCCTTCCATCTGCATTTTTTTTAAACTACAGAAACTATATATTTATACTAGTAGCCCAGTGCACAAAATTAGTGCAGGGGGGTGGGGTGGGGGGTGTCCCTCAGTCCGATCTGCACCCTCTTCTATCTGCAACCCCTTGGGGGATGTCTGACTGCTGGTTTAGGCCCACAGGGATCAGGCCGAAAAAGGCAGTTAGACATCCCTCTCACAATTCAGGACTGCTGGCTCCTAACTACTTGCCTGCTGGCCTGATTGCCCCCAACTTTCCCCACTTCCAATCTGAGCACCTGTAACTGTTTCCCCACCAGCCTGATTGTCCCCAACTTCCCTCCCACCCGCCCCCCCGCCCCGCCCTTGCTGGCCTGCTTGTCCCAACTGCCCTCCTCTGCCAGCTTGATTGTCCCTAACAGCCTCTGACTCAGCCCTGCCACCATGGCTTTATCCGGAAGGTCTCCCAGTCTAATTAGCATATTACCTTTTTATTAGAATACATGGTCAACTCTGTTACCCTTTCCCACGTTTCTTCCCACTGCTTTTCTGCTGGGATGCTAAACTACTGCCGACTGTCACGGGGAAAGGAAGCTCCGGACATGAGCCACCCCTGGAACCCCAGCCCACCTGCCCCGGGGCTGGCTTCGCTCACAAACTTCGGTTTTGTCCACACCTTCATTCTTAGATTTTGAAAGTCAATGAACTCAGACTCAAACACCCACATTTTGGTTTCACTATGATTTTCTATTCTTTAAATCTTACTGGATCCATTACTCATTTATGTTTTTATGCACTTTTAAGTTCCCCTGAGATACAGTTGTGCTTTTATTTTGATTTTGTGAGTGATTCCTCAAGTAAATTTCCAGAAAGAGAAGCAGAAGGTAACTTTCTGATACTTTACATCTCCAAAATTATCTAATATTTTTTCGATACACACACACACACACACACACACACACACACGATAGTTTGGGCAGGTATAGGATTTTTATATTGTAATCTTTTTCTCTTAATATGTATTGCTATGGCCAATGGATAGAATGTTTCTGACCCTTTGAGATAACAAGGAGGGACCTGGAGTGTATTATGCTAATCGAAATAAGCCAGTCAGAGAAAGACAAATACCACAAGATCTCACTCACATGAGGAATCCAATGAACAAATTAAACTAATAGCAAAATAGATCCAGAGACATAGGTGTATGCAACCAAATCTCAGCAGGAAGGCAGGGGTGGGTGGATGGGTGGGTGGGTGAGCGAGTGAGAAGAGATCAACCAAAGAACTAGTATACATATATGCATAACCCAGGGACACAAGCAATAGCGTGGTGATGGCCTGGGGCAGGTGTGGGCTGGAAGGGGTTAATGAGGGTAAAAGGGACATATGTAATACTTCCAACAAGAAAGATTTTTTAAAAATAGACAACAACCTAAATATCAAAAAAGAAGAGATTTGCCAAATAAGTTAATGTATCATTAGTAAAGAAGTCTATAAATGATTTTTTAAATGAGGGAGATAAACATCCATTGGTAAGAGAACAAGTCCTCGTGGGAAAAAAGATAATGCATAGCAATATGTGTACTGTGATTAGATTTTGAAAAATAAAACCCTACATGGGTATATTATGGTATATCTATTTTTATATCTCTGTGTCTGGAAGAATATGTACCAAAGATGAACGAATCACTATAGAAATTATAATTCATGCATGGGGGAGGAAGAACTTTCACTTTTATTCTATACTAGAGGCCCGTTGCAGAAAGATTCCTGCAAGAATAGAGCTTTCTGCGGCCTGAGCAAAGCTCCCTCCCTTCTCCACTACCTTGCTCCCGTCTCCACTACCTTGTTCCCTTCCATCTCCACTGCCTCGCTCCCTCCCTTCTCCCCCACCCCGCTTGCTTGCTTGCTTCTTCGCAGCTTTGCTCCTTGCTGCAGTGCTTGGCTTCCTTCTATGCCATCTTCTGCGTGTGGATATGCAAATTAACCACCATCTTGGTTGGGTTAATTTGCATAGTTGCTCTGATTGGCTTGTTGGCGTGGCTTGTGGGTGTGGTGACGGTATGGTCAATTTGCATATTACTATTTTATTAGATAGGATACTTTGAATTATTTGAAGTTTTAAAATTATGCCTTCTTACTAATTAACGGGTATATCATTTCATACAGCTTCATCTTGTCTCACGCCTTGATTTCCCTTGATGCTGTTAACCGCACTCCCTCCTGCCTTAGGTGCCTCTCCCAAGTATTCCTATGGCACACTGTACTTGTTCCAATTATAGAACCTTTCACTTTAATTTATAATTGCCCATTTGCCTACTTTTCCAAATGGAATGAAAAGTCAAGAGCTTCCCCTACTTTGTCATTTTATGTGCTACCTCACCCAGTACCAGGTCAATAATTCATCGTTGGAAGGATCCGTGTGATTTGAAGGAGAGTGAGTATTACCTAGTTCTCTGGAAAGGAGAAGAGGCAGTGTTGAGAAGGTGAGAAAGGGAAGTGATACAGGCAGGGTGGAAAGTCCTGACAGAGAGCTGTGCTCATTAGCTGAGCAGCCAAACCACACGGGATGGTTCCCTTAACTGCAAGCTAAGTAGGTCAGAGGACAGGAGGCAGAGACTTGTGGGAGAAACTATGCCAGGGTGGTAAGAAGGTAACTTGCCCTCTCCAATGGGAATTCCACACTTGGGTGGGATTATGTAAATGTGTTCCTCTGATGACCCAGTAGTTCACGTATCCTACATGAGAGGGATACACAGGAGCAGCATGGAGCTTATGAAGGGTAAGTTCATCACTGTAAAAGCAGGACTTGCTTATTTGGGTAAAGACTAAGCTATCCCCAATAAATAAATACTAAAAAGTAAATATACATCTACACGCAGAGGCCTACATAACATGCAAGTTCATTTCCTTCTCACGTTCCAGGCCCATGGTGAGCAGTCCAACTTATTAGGGAGTCCATCCCCCGGAATGCCACCCATGGACTCAGACCTCAGCCATTTATTGCCTCACTGTTTCCCAGGTGGCACTTTCATTCTCAAGGTTAAAGTTAGATTGTGGGCACATTCAGATTTCCAACCAGTGGTTAAGGGAGAACAGAGGGACTCAAAGGCAATGGCTTATCTCTTACGGGAGAGATGACCCAGAAATTGCATCATATAACTTCAATTTACATATAATAGTTTCTAGTTGTGAAAAGAGGAAGAAGATCTAGTCTCCAGCTCAGTAGCCCTGTGTGTAATTATCTAGTGTAATATCTATTTCCACGGAAGAAGGGAAATATGGATTGTGGTGAAAAACTAGTTTTGCAATATAAAGAAATCAATATGGTGCTCATAACATGGAACTCTGGTGGTCATCAAATGCTGGTCTAAGACTCCTTACCAATCCATATGCAGTACAGAAACCAAGGCAGGAATTAAAGCTAACTGTATTCAATGTAAGCAGTGGTCCCTTAGTATAAGATAACTAGAGGCCCAGTACATGAAATTCGTGCACTGGGTATGAGGGGGTTGTCCCTCAGCCCAGCCTACACCCTCTCCAGTCTGGGACCGCTTGGGGGATATCAGACTGCTGGTTTAGACCCGATCCCTGTGGATCCTAAACCGGCAGTCAGACATCTCTCTCACAATCCGGCACTGCTGGCTTCTAACCATTCACCTGCCTCTCTGCCTGATTGCCCCTAACCACTCTGTCTGCCAGCCTGATCACCCCCTAACTGCTCCCCTGCTGCCATGATTGACACCTAACTGCTCCCCTGCCAGCCCGATTGCCCCAAATTGCCCTTCCCTGCAGGCCTGGTTCCCCCAACTGCCCTCCCCTGTAGACCCAATTGCTCCCAACTGCTCCTCCCCTTGCCGGCCAACCTTGTGACAATGTGGGGCTGCCATCTTGTGGTGGCCATCTTGTGACAACATAGGGGCAGCCATCTTGTGATGACATGGGGTCGGCCATCTTGTGATGTGAGAGTGTGAGGGTCAATTTGCATATTATCTCTTTATTATATAGGATGTCTTTATTGTATTTTTGTTAAAATATCTCTTATGTAGAATAATGATGGTAGATAGCATTTTAAATGTCCTTTGTAAAAAAATGTAAACTAGAACATTGGCATCATGCCCATCACCCAATTTGTAGATGTGTATTGATTAGGATTTTACAGATCCTTGAAATCCTTACCTGGGACCAATGCTCTATGTGAAAACCAAATACAGAGGGTCAGCAGAGAGGCCAGTAGTGAGGACACTTATTGTCCTACTCCTCCTCCAACACAGAAGGTGGCATCTCACCCCCAGGATAAGATTCCTAAACTCTGCCCACTGGACCCAGCCTCCTCTGTCTCCCTTTCCATAGCCAGTGAGGTCCTCTGCTTCAGTCTCCTACAGTTCCCTCCCCTGGGATTGCACTGTGTCCAACATTGATGTCTCTCTCCTGCTACTTGACTATGAGCGCCTCAAGCATAAGAACATGTGCTCAGCGCTGGCAGGCTTGGCTCAGTGGATAGAGCATCGTCCTGTGGCCTGAAGGGTCCTGGGTTTGATTCTTGGTCAGGAGCACCCATCTTGGTTGCAGGCTTCATCCTGGCCCTGGTCGGAGCATGCGCAGGAAGCAACCTATGGATGTGTCTTTCTCACATGAATGTTTCTCTCTGTGTCTCTCCCCTTCCCTTGCACTCTCTCTTAAAAATGTCAATGGAAAAATAGCCTTGGGTGAGGATTAACAACAACAGAAACAAAAAACCATGTGTTCATTGAAAGTGCTCCCTCTTTTTCAATATGAAAAACCTGTTCTTAGTTCACTGTGGCTGCCACAACTAACACTATAGACTGGGGAGCTTAAACAGGAATTTATTTTCTCACAGTTACAGAGTCTAGAAATCAAGAGCCAGGCATCAGCAGAGCTGTTTCTCCCAAGGCCTCTCTCCTTAGCCATGGCCCCTTTCTCACTCTGCGCCCTGTGGTTTTAACTCTGCACACCGATCCCTGCTGTCTCTGCCTGCATCCAAATTTCCTCTTCTTAGAGGAACATCAGTGGATTGGGTTAGGATCCACTCTAATCACCTCGTTTTAATTTCATCTCTTTAATTTTTTAAATTTAATAAATCTTTATTGTTCATATGATTACAATTGTTCCTCTTTTCCAACCCCCATAGCTCCCCTCCACCTGGTTCCCACCCCACCCTCTGCCCTTACCCCTCCACCACTGCTCTCATCCATAGGTGTATGATTTTTGTCCAGTCTCTTCCCACACCCCTCACACTCCTTTCCTCCCAGAATTGTTAGTCCATTCCCTTTCTATGCCCCTGATTCTATTGTATTCACTAGTCTATTCTGTTCATCATGTTTTTAATTCACTTGATTTTTAGATTCACTTGTTGATAGACATGTATTTATTATATAAATTATTATATAACTTTTATCTTTACCTTTTTCTTATTCTTCCTCTTCTTAAAGAATACCTTTCAGCATTTCATATAATACTGGCTTGGTGGTGATGAACTCCTTTAGCTTTTTTTTCATCTGTGAAGCTCTTTATCTGCCCTCCAATGCTGAATGATAGTTTTGCTGGATAGAGTAATCTTGGTTGTAGGTTCTTGCTATTCATCACTTTGATTATTTCTTGCCACTTCCTTCTGGCCTGCATAGTTTCTCAGCCTTTTGTAGCTCCTTTGAGCCTCAATGTACTTTCCTCTTTCCTTCTAGTTGTAGAATTTCCTCTCAGCCAGCTTTCCTGTGGTTCTGGATGGTGTCCATTTTGTCTTTTAGTTGCAGTTTTGAAATTGTTGTGTGAGGTAGCAGTTTAGGTGTTTACCTATGCTGCCATCTTGGTTTCTCTCCCTTAACTTCATCTCTTTAGGGGCCCTGTCTTCAAAAGCAGTCCCATGCTGAGGTACTGCGGGCTAGGGCCTCACCCTATCAATTTTGGAGTGGGTACAGGTTAGCCCATAATAACATCTTTATGACTTTTGCTGATTTAAAAAGTAACCTATCTTTTTTAAAAAATCAAAGTATAGGGAAAATTATAAGTAGGAAGTCACAATCCTTTTAACACCCAGTAGTATTTTACAGCTTTCTGTGCTCCCCTGAGAGTCACTAGAATCCAGGCCTTTGGTTAAATGCGTGGGTGACACGCTGTCGTTACCATGAAAGAGGCGGCAAGAACTAAACACAATGGATCCCAGAAACTGAAGAGAGGTTTTATTTCTCTTTAAACTTTTTTATCTTTTCATTATAGTTTATATTCAGTATTATTTTGTATTAGTTTAAGGTATACAGCATGGTGGTTAGACAATCATATACTTTACAAAGTATACCCCCCAATATTTCCAGTACTCATGTGGCACCATACATAGTTACTACAATATTATTGACTAGATTCCTTATCCTGTATTTCGCATCCTCATGACTATTTGGTAACTACCAATTTGTATTTCTTTTTAAAAAAATATTTTTTTATTGATTTTTTTTACAGAGAGGAAGGGAGAGGGATAGAAAGTCAGAAAGGCTGATGAGAGAGAAACATCAATCAGCTGCAACCCCGGTACATGCCCTTGATTGGAATCGAACCTGGGACCTTTCAGTCTGCAGGCCGATGCTCTATCCACTGAGCCAGACTGGTGTCGGCCAATTTGTATTTCTTAGTCCTTCCACTTTCTCACCCAGTCTCCCAACCCCCGTCCCCTCTGGCCACCATTAGTCTGTTTCCTGTACCGATGAATCTGTTTCTATTTTGTCCTTTAGATTTCACAATAAGTGAAATCACCTGGTATTTGTCTTTGACTGACTTATTTGACTTAGTATAATACTTTCTAAGTCCATCACGCTGCTGAAAATGGTAAGATTTCCTTCTGTTTTATGGCCAAGGAATAGTGCATTGTGTTTATGGACCACCACTTTTTTATCCACTGGTCTATTGGTGGGCATTTGGGTTGCTTCCACATCTTAGTGTAAAGAATGCTAGAATAAACATGGAGGTGCATATAGGCTTTCAACGTTGTGTTTTGGGTTTCTTGACATAGGTACTCAGAGGTGCAATTGCTGGGACACAGGCAGTTTCCGTTTCCGTTTTTCCCATGGTGGCTGCACCCATCTGCATTCCCACCACCGGTACACAAGGGTTCCCTTTTCTCCACACCCACGCCACTAGTGGTAGACTGCATTTTATTTGCTTAATCCCCGATGGATGGACATTTGAGCCATTTCCAGTCTTTTGATATTATAAACAATGCTGTGGTATGCATGTCATTGCATGCATCTGGGAGGATATCTGAAGACCAGATCACTGCCTTTCCATCTTTCACCACCATCTCATTTTCAGTTGATGAACAATGTTTGCACCGGACAGGACACTTGCACCTCTGGTTTCATATAAAAGGCTCAGTCCTGTCGCAGACTGAAACCATCACCCAATTATTTATTCCACGCACTGATTAACACCACACGCTGCTGGCTGGCTACGAACGGGCACTTCCTCGGTGCCCGGCTTGCATTGCCAGATTAACAATGGGAGCCACACGCACAAATACCGTCACCGCCTATGGAACATGTCAGCACGTGCCAGGAACGGGAGGGAGCGCAATGCCAGGCAGCGTTCTCAGAGCACAGCAAGCCGCTCACTGCCTCAGAGTTCCTACTTCAAGTGGACAGTCTCTAGTTAGTTGGTTGGTTTTTGTTTTTTCCCTTTGCTAATCCTCACCTGAGGCTATGTTCCCGTTGACTTTGAGAGAGAGCAGAAGGGAGAGGAGAGCCAGAGAGAGAGAAACATCAATGTGAGAGATACACAGGGATTGGTTGCCTCCCACACGCACCCTGACCAGGGCCAGGGACTGAGCCTGCAACGGAGGTACCTGCCCTTGACCTGAATCGAACCCGGGACCTTTCCGTTGGAGGGCCAATGCTCTAGCCCCTGATCCAAACTGGCTAGGGCAGCTGTCTCTAGGTTTGGGGGCCTTCTGGGGAAGCTTATAACGTTCAAAACTTGGTAAACATTACCTGTGGGACTTCTTGACATTGTGATCCCCAGGCTAGGTCACAGGCTCCCATTCAGAGAACAGAAATTGATCGTTTGCTAATCACCTGTCCAGCGCAGATGCCAAGATACCCCAGAGCAAGTTCCAAACAGAGAACTGACTGTGGTGTATATCACCCTTGGGCTTGTCCTTGAATGTTGGAGTCACCGCCCTCAGGACGGGTGGGATATAATAAAGATACTAGCGAATGTTTACCGAGCACTCCCTGCGGGCCATTATTCTTGCTGTAGCTTCAATCCAGTGCTGCGGTCAGCTGGGTCCGCAGGAAGCTCATCCCCCACCCCCCTAGTAACCCCCATCCTAGACTCTCATTTGCCCTAAGAGCTACTGAAGTGACAACATCCTTGCAGGAGGGGACAGTGTAGACGGAACCATTTACACACCCTTTTGACTGACGTATCACATTCTTCAGGAGATAAAAGAAGGACAGCATTTTCATAGGAAAGGAGGTGATGAATCAGTAGATGCATGGGGCGGGGGGAGGGTGAGGGGAGGTCAGAATGCCCCTGGGAAGGGCCCAAGGCAGGACAGACACACCGTGAAAAGCTGAGTTTGCCTCAGAGTCCTCCCTGGAACGTAGCCACCACCACTGCTCCTCTCCCAGTTTTATTTTTTAAAACATATTTTTATCGATTTCAGAGAGGAAGGGAAAGGGAGAGGGAGATAGAAACATCAATGGTGAGCCAATCATTGCTCTGCTGCCTCCTAATGCCCGTCACTGGGGATCGGCCCACAACCCGGGCATGTGCGCTTGACCGGAATCGAAGCCCAAACCCCTGGTTCATAGGTCGACGCTCAACCACTGAGCCGCACTGGCCGAGCTCCTCTCCCAACTTTAAATCTCCCGTATGAGTGTGCGGGGAAGGGAGGGGGAGAGACACGGAGAGAGGCCACGGCAGGTGGTTTGACTCTGCAGCGCGATCACAATTAACTTTATTCATCGGCTCATCAAGTCGTGGCCCGCTCCAGGATCAGAGACATATGAGCAATGAATGCATCAGGCAGCCTCCGGAAGTTGCTGTTGGGATTTATGAAGGGTGTTTGGGATGAAACCTTTTTTAAAAAAATGCAATCAGCTCAAAGAACAGTCTCATAGTGACTATTTTCCAAGAATTGACCCTGGGTCTCTAAGCACACCCTAAGGTCAACTCTCAGAGGCACAGTCATCAAGGCCTGACGCTGCTCTCTCTGGAGCTGTCTCACTGCGGGGAGGGGAGGGGAGGCAGGTGGGGCGAATGGCTGGAAAAGTAGGTCACAGGGTTCATTGCACATCGGTTAGCCAGGAATTAAGCAAAAAGGCAGCCTCGCTCTATGTCTCTGATCTGCGTCTGTTTGAAACTGTGGCTGGCAGCCACCTGGATTTGGCATCTTCTGAGCTGGGGTAGGGGCCTGGGCTGGGCCGGATCCTCCTGCCCGTCCCGGCTGGCCGAGTGCCCCTGGCTCAGAGCGTGTCCGGGGCAGGAGGAGGGGAACACCCTGTGGGTGTCCCACTGGATGGGAGCCCCAGCTGGAAGCACACGCGAGGCTGCAATGAGCCTGCCCTTGCAGCTCTCCCCAGAGGATTTCCCGGAACACCCTGGAGAGGCGCGGTCTTGACCAGTCAGCTCCTGGTCTGTCACAAGGTCAGCGCCTGGGAATTGCACAACCTCTGCACCGTGCGTTTCCAAACCTCTCGTTCAGCCTTGATAAGATTCCCCAGCAATTGCAAAAGTGAAAATAAAAGCCGAAGCTCTCTGGTGCCTCTCGGTATCTGTGAATGAGACAGGAAGTGAAATTGGAGAGCCAGGGGCCTGGGCCGGACCGTCCTATCACCCTGTGGGGTGCTCAGTGGCGTGCACAGTCTCTGTGCGGGAGAAACGATGCTATCAATGACACAGGTGCACTCTTGTCATGTCCCTCAGTCACTGACGCAATGTGAGGGCTGCTAGGAGTTAAAGGGCCCTCTACTCCATATCCACTTACCATGAACTTGAGACCAGAGAGATGTGACTTTCTGCTGGGCACTCCGTTCATAGGGCAGAAAAAGCACTAGGCTTAGAATGAAACAAACAAACACACAAAAACACCTTGACCTTGAGTCTTCACCCAGCCTCTTTCTGTGTGTGGCTTGCAGACAAGCCAGGGAGCCTCAGTTTCTGTGTTGGCAGGTTGGAGGGATTTCTGCACCAAACAGGCCGAGACCGTTACTTAGTGAGTACAGTGCGGCGCTGACAGGAATGTGGACATACAGTGGCTCCTAGAGAGTCAAACTAATAAAATTCACACATAATATATGAGAGTAGCTTTTAGAAAAGTCATGGAATTGGAAATGTATGACAGGAGAGTTTTTTGCATGTTTATTTTTCTGGTTTAATAGAGTGTTACATGTCTATTGAATTAAAACACACACACACACACACACACACCAGACTATAAAGAAGAAAGGGAGGATTGCTCAGAATCCCGGGTGAACATACAGTGGTTCCTCCATTTACAATAGGATTACGTCGGATGAGGTGACATAAGAAGAAACCATCTAAGAATCAGGAAAGTGTCTCTCACCAGACGTGGACTCCGCTGATGCCTTGATCTTGGACTCCCAAACTGTGAGAAGCAAATGTCTGCTGTTCATCTGCTGCCCTGTGTAGGGCAGTTTGCCATAAAAGCCCAAACAGCCCAAGAGGGTCATCCTGTGCTTTTCATCGTATTTTTTCTCAGTGTCACTGTTCACATTATTACGTGCAGGCAGAGGCCCTTCACCGCTAATACCTATCGATCTTGTGACTGCTCCTCCGTTACCCCCAGCCTCCTATTTCCCCTAGAATTACTGACGTGGTCATGTGACTGTGGTTGACTTCGTGTTTTTGTTTTGTTTTGTTTTGTCCTCATTGCACATTCAAATGTTCCCCTCCGTTGTGTAAATCTACTTTCAATACAGGCAAATGCACTGGGGACTCGAGCCATTTAATCAACTGGGAAGAAGCAGACTTGCTCCCCTCCAGGTCAGATGCTCTCTAGCATTAGTCCCAGCTAAGAGGGTGGGGCCTCTTCATCCTCATTCTGGGGGTTCTCTGCACCTCTCTTTAGTCTGTATCTTCTTTCCTGACTCCTACGTCTTCCTGCTTCCTGGTTTGTTTCTTTGTTTTAGTGAAGGACACTAAAAACACCTCCATTCTATACTTAACACCTCCATTCCAAACTCTACTCCCTGGGAGATGCCTTAACCTTTTCTCCTCGCCCTTATGTTGAATTTCTCATGTTATACTTCTTTTAAAAAAAAATATTTTTTATTAATTTTTTTACAGATAGGAAAGGAGAGTGACAGAGAGTTAGAAACATCGACGAGAGAGAAACATCAATCAGCTGCCTCCTGCACACTCTCGACTGGGGATGTGCCCGCAACCAAGGTACATATCCTTGACCGGAATCGAACCTGGGACCCTTCAGTCTGCAGGCCAACGCTCTATCCACTGAGTCAAACCACTTAGGCATGTTATACTTTTTAATGCCTAACTTTCCTTTGAATATTGCTGAATATTCTTTTACAGATAACCTAGTTAGTACTCCTATCTTCTCTGATCTCTGAGGTCAAGAGAGTTTGTTTCCCATGGTTTCCATTGAAAGAGTTTGTTTCCTTCAAGTTGCTTTCTCCAGTTTGTTTCGGTCTTTTTATGGGTATTCCTTGAATACTTGGTGGTCCCTGGCTGTCTAGTTTTATCAAATTCAGGACATTGAGAAGAGGAGGCTCTGTGTGCATAAGGGGACTCTTCATTGAGTTTGCTACAGGATCATGTGACCTAAGCCAACAAGTGGGCCCATGTCAGTGCATTTCCTCTTCGGCCAATGGGATCACCCAGAGGATTCTTCCCGCCTTCTGCCAAGAACACAGAAGTTTGCTGATAGGATTTTGGGAGCAAAGTGGAGAAAAAAGATTGAGGAAGCTTCGACACACAATTTATAAACTTGCACATCACCTTCATTCTTCACTGTTGTAGGTCCATCCTTTCCCAGAGTCCCTCTGTGTGTTCTTACCACAGGAATAAGCCTTCAGTTTCATGCTGAGTGAGGGTGCCTGAAATCAGTCATTACCTCACTGAGAGAGATGTGAACAGGAAAATCCAGAAGGCCGGTTAACCTTAATCTCTGAAAGGTCAGAGGTAATTACTCATTGTGTAGTTGAGACATTGGTAGTTGAAGTAGCTTAAACCTGTTAGTCTTATGTAAATTCTTGCTTATTGACTATTATTGGAATTTCCTGCCTGAAGGCTATGGGTGTATCACATAGTCTTAATAAAAGGGGGTAGCAAGGCCAGAGCTAGTGGTAGTCCTCCCCCTAGAGGTGGGCTGCTGTCTGGCCCCCAATATTCCCAAATTAATGCTTTTCTAGTCTCTCTCATTTGTGTGCAGCCTTCTCCAGACCCCAATCTTTGACCCTGAACCCTGGACCACGCAGGATGTGAAAGGGGTTCCCAGATGAGGGAGAGGTCATCTTCAACTTGCAAAGAACATGGGCGGAAAATTGGGGGTTTACCAGCTTCTTATAAAGACTTTCCGCCAAATCCCTTGTGAAATGCTCACCCTCACTCCCACTTCCTAAGCTACCTGTTGCTCGCATTTTTAGGGATCTAAATTATACATTGGGTTGGTTATCATCAAGTTTAAGATTAACTTTCTTGAGTGACCCAGCTTAGTTACTACCTGCCTGCCTGAGTCCTGGTTTCTAAAGTGTTAATTCTATCATCTCCCTCCCGTTCCCTTCATGCATTTATATTTTGTTTAAAACCACTTTACTGCCAAAACTGGTTTAGCTCAGTGGATAGAGCATCGGCCTGCGGACTGAAAGGTCCCAGGTTCGATTCCTGTCAAGGGCATGTACCTTGGCTGTGGGCACATCCCCTGTAGGGGATATGTAAGGGGCAGGTGATTGATGTTTCTGATTTCCTATCCCTCTCCCTTCCTCTCTGTAAAAAATCAATAAAATATATTTTTTTAAAAATAAAAATAAATAAAACCACTTTACTGTTCTTCTAGCTGGGTGAAGGAGGAAATGGGGTTTGAACGCTTATGTTCAGTGTGACATCTTGAACTGGACTGGCCCAGAGCCTAAGCTGTTATTAACATGTTATAGAGACACGTGTTGCAAGGTTTGTTCTAACGGTTCTAGAAAGACAGACACAAATACCGTCACTAAAGAAACATGGTGAGCGTGGTTGGATGAAATGTCCATCAGGACTCTCCGTCTCTTCCTGTTTTGATCACGTACTCACCAGAAAGCTTCAAGTTACATGAAACTCAACATGTCCGAGGTAAAATTCCCAACCTAACACCCAAACCAGGTTCTCTGACAGCGTTTACCATCTTTGAAGTGGCACCTGATCATGCACTTACTCATGTCAGAAACCTACGTCATTCTTAGGCTTGCTCTTTCCTCAGCCCCCACATCTACTCATCCCCAAATCCTGCCCACAGCTATTTATCCTGAGTCCATTTCTTTTCATCTCTACTGCAAAGACCCCATTTAATTCATGAACACGTATCCATGATACTTCTTTTGTAAATCTTGATTGTTGAAAGTATTACCTATGTCCCTCTTTCCCCCACCGGTCCCCTGCGGCCCACTCTCAGTTATATGTCCACAGCCGTCTCCTAACTGGCCTCCCACAGCCATTCCAGCCCTTCCCACGCTGCCACCACGCATTTGCAAAATGCCAGTCAGATCTTGTTCTAGTCTTTCTCCTTAAAATCTTCAGTGAGTCCCTCTGCTGTAAGACAAGGACACAATCCCTAACAAGACCTGCAGGGACTGACCTGTCCCTGGGCTTGTCTGCTGATGCTCCTCCCCTTGCTGTCTGGTCCCCAGCCAAGCTCATTTTCGGATCCTCTTTAATTCTGATGTTCTCCCCACCCATCAATTGGCCCCTTCAGGCAGAACAGCTCCCTCCTACAACTGCTCCCAGCAGCCTACCTGCCCCCTTCATTTGGGCACAGCTATTGTTATGCCCAGATTTCAAGATCCCCAGAGACCACCGGGGAACTGAGTCCAATGTAAAAGCAAAAGAGCCTTTGCTCAAGCCCGGGCTTGGCCCTCTGCCCCCACTGACCCAGTGGCAGGACGCAAAGGAGGAAGAAATATCCAAAAATGATGATTTTATAGGGAAGTGGGGCCAGACTCGAACCTCAGAGTTAGCTGATTCCAATTGGTTGGGTGAGGGCTGGGGCTAGTGACACAAATAATCCCCAATGCACGTGACCTGTCCTGTCCTTTGCTCTTGATTGGAGCTCAGGCGCACAGTCTTTCACAATTTGCTAATTCAAAGGGAGGGGTTGGTCTTTGTGATTTCAAGATGGCAGCCCCCAGGTAAGTTTACACATCACGCAGCCTACACGGTGGCTGCCGAGTCACACAGTCCAAAATGGCAGCTGTCTAAATTGTTCTTTGCAGTCCTGCTCTGCCCTTTCACTATCACCTACTTACCCTTAGGTCTCAGTCCTAACTTCTTTAGGGAACCCTGGTAAAATCAAGCTTTTTAATATGTTGGGCTTGTTTGTTATTATTATTATTAATAATATTATTATTATTATGACCTCAGAGAGAGGAAGGGAGAGGGAGAGAGAAACACCAATGATGAGAGAGAATCATGGATCAGCTGCCTCCCGCACACCCCACACTGGAGATCCAGCCGCAATCTGGCCATGTGCCCTAACCGGGAATCAAACCGTGACCTTCTGGTTCATGGGTCGATGCTTACCTACCGGGCCACGCCAGCCGGGCTAAAGTCAAGCTTTTCAAAAGTTTGCTCACGCATGCTTTGTATCTTTATAGCACTCGCCTCACGTAGTAATTAGGCCCTTGTTTTTATGTCTTCCTACTGGAGAGCAAAGGACCATGAGTCAGACAGCACGACCAATGCTTCCACCACCGCGTTCTCAGGGCCGCAGGGAGCTACTCCTGCGTATGAGAGCCCGGGTCACCGGCCTGGGGCAGAGGCACCGCCTCCGTGTCCTTGATTCTCCAGACCTCCCTGGGACAAGGCTGCGAGTGAGGCCGCACTGGAAAGCACACCTCGTCGGGGCTTCCTCCTCCCCTAGGACTTCCCCCACACCCTTCCTGGTTTCACACTGAACAACTTCCTTCCCCGTCATCTGCCCACAAAGCTTCACATCCGGATCTTCCTCCTAACACCCCCCTCTTGCTCAGCGACAGGTATTATAATTTAAAAATAGCTTTTCCTTTGTCTGCTGAGGCGGAGTGAGCATCTGTGTTCATCACAGCGAAGTCTGTTGATTTCTTCTTTTGTGATCTTAAGTCCTTTGCCCATCTTATTCACTCAGATGGGGCTGTGTGTGTGTTTTAGGCGTGATGTGCATACAGGAAAGGAAATAGATCTTAAGGCTACAGCTCAATGCATTTTTACATGTGTACCCACCCATGTCACCGCCACCCAGACCAAAACAGTTCCTAGGAACCTAGGGCTTGCTGCCCGCCGGGCGCTATGCTCAGCACCCGACTCAGGGTGACTTACATAAACCTCACAGCGATCCTGGAGGTGTACACTGCCCCCTGATTTTATAGATGGGAGACACTGAAGCACCAAAAAGGTAAGTAAACTGAGTCACATGCGGCCCTAACCGGTTTGGCTCAGTGGATAGAGCTTTGGCCTGTGGACTGAAGCGTCCCAGGTCCGATTCCAGTCAAGGGCATGTACCTTGGTTGCAGGCACAACCCCAGTATGTGCAGGAGGCAGCTGATGGATGTTTCTCTCTCATCGATGTTTCTAACTCTTTATCCCTCTCCCTTCCTCTCTGTGAAAAATCAATAAAATGTGTTTAAAAAAAAAAAAAGATTCACATGTGGCTACTGCAGGGCCTCTCTGCTTCCTAGATTAGGAGACAACACAGGGAAAGATGAAGCACTATGGTCGCATGAAGGACACAGCAATACTCACTTTTCTCACATGCACACGGAGTGGCCAGATAATGATCTCTGAACGCATAATAATCTGGCCACTCAGTGTATATCCTATATAATAAAAGGCTAATATGCAAGTTGTCTAATATGCGAGTTGTCCCCTCAACCAGGAGTTCAACCAGCAGTCAGGCTGGCCAACCGGCCACGTTCCCTCCCCCTGGTTAGGCTGGCAACTCTACCCATGCATGAATTCATGTACGAGGCCTTTAATACACACACACACACACACACACACACACACACACACATACTCTCAGAGCCCGGTGCACAAAATTCGTGCACGGGGGGTGGGTGATCCCTCAACCCAACCTGCCCCTTCTCACATACTGGGAGCCCGCAGGGGATGTCCAACTGATGGCTCACCCCCAGCCCTCACAAGGCTTTAGGCCTTGGGCACCCTGCCATCACCCTGCTCAGATTAGCCCTAGCTGCCTGCGACCACCTGGCTCCAGGGGCTGGGTGCTTGCTGCCACTTCCGCTCACAGCGTCCAGGGGCCGGGCGCTCCTTGCTGCTGCCACCACCGCTGCTGCTGCCACTGCTTCCCCTCACAGTGCCCGGGGGGGGGGGGGGGTGTTCGCCGCCACCGCAGTTTCATCTCCACCCCTGGACTGGCGCTTGTGCCACTTGGTCCTGCCCCCGCTCCTGATTGGCTGGTAGCATAGCCAATCAGGAGTGAAGGATCAGTGAAATTTGCATGTTTCTCTTTTATTATATAGTATATATATACACACACACATATATATATACACACACACATACACACAGACATATATATACATACACTGAGTGGCCAGATTATTATGCGTTCAGAGATCATAATAATCTGGCCAGTCAGTGTATATTGATCTTGCAGCTAACAGTTTCCGTGAAGAGGGAACCCCTTCCATCATAACTCCAGCAAATATTATGGGGAAACTTTTCATTGGTTCAGCATGGGTCACATGCCCATCCCTGGACCAAGAATGGAGCACCCTGATTGGCCACACCTCAGTGACCTGACTGCTCCAGTTGCTGGGGCACAGGTGAGCCTCCCCTGAACCATAGGGGAGAAAAGGGGGGAGAGCCTGCACTCATGCAGACTGAGGAAACAGAGAGGAACGGTTTCGTGTCTGCAGATTCCCAGGACTCTGAAAAGCTTTTAAAATGTTTTTCTTATTATTACCGGTTGCCAACCTTAGGTGTGTGTTGGAACCAGCTGGGAGCACCGCCCAGACCAATTAAATCAGAGTCTGGGGATGGGCCTGAGATGGAGCCCGGGATGGGGACTGCTGCAGCTTCCTGCGGAGGGGGTTGGAGGTTGGGGGCGGGGGGTGCCGGGCACAAGGGCAGACACACATGTTGTTGTGTAGCCCGGGGCAGAGGAAGGGTGGCCTTCTCTTGCTTTGCATCAACTTGTCACTCACAACAGGAAGCCTGAGAGTAGAAGGAGGTCTGGAAGTAACAGGGACGTAGCTTTAGATTTTTTTTCTGCATTTCTACTTAAAAACAGACAGAACAGCTAACGAGAAAAGCCAACATCTGCAACATCTGCAACCAAACTGGGTACAAGCTGTCCCACCAGCCCCGACGGAAACCGGGGGAGGGCAAGCCACAGGCAGGGCTCTGTGGGTGAGGGCAGAGGCGCACGGGCATCTAAGGGAAGGGAGACAAGGACACCCACAAACAGTGCCTCTGCGGCAGCGCCCCCTTCAGAGCAGCTGCGCCCTGGGGAGACGACCTGGGAGTGGAACCCGATGGAACAGAACAGAGCTCACAAATGAAAGAAAGAGGCTGTCCCACCAAAGAGAGGGGGAGTGGCTGGGGGAGGAAGATTCCGGAACTTCACAAAATAGCCAAGTCCAACCTATGGACGGGAAAACAGGCAACTTTAAAATCGAACCATCTTCGGCAGGAAAACGTCTGATAAAATTTTCTCTTCACGTACTTCTTCTTTACTTCTTTTTCTCCAGTGAGCATGAAATATGTATTGCTGGAACAGTGAGTATGTATTTTGTAGCGTATATGTGTGAAAAGGGCCCAGTGCACGAAATTTGTGCATGGGTGGAGGGGGGAGAGTGTCCCTCAGCCCAGCCTGCACCCTCTCCAATCTGGGACATCCCTCTCACAATCCAGGACTGCTGGCTCCCAACTGCTCGCCTGTCTGCCTTCCTGATTGCCCCTAACTGCTTCTGCCTGCCAGCCTGATCACGCCCTAACCACTACCCTGCCAGCCTGATTGATGCCCAACTGTTCCCCTGCCAGCCTGGTCACCCCTAACTGTCCTCCCCTGAAGGCCTGGTGCCCCCCAACTGCTCTCCCCTGCAGGCCTGCCCCCCTCAACTGCCTTTCCATGCAGGCCTGGTCACCCCCAATTTCCTTCATCTGCCAGCCTGGTCACCCCTACTGCACTCCCCTTCAGGCTTGATCACCCTCAACTGCCCTCCCTTGCAGGCCTGGTTCTTCCCAACTGCCCTCCCTTGCTGGCCATCTTGTGGTGGCCATCTTGTGTCCACATGGGGACAGCCATCTTGTGTGTGGGAGTGATGGTCAATTTGCATATTACTCTTTTATTAGGATGTGTGTGTGTATGTGTGTGTTTATATGTATTATATACATAAATAATTTAATTTAATATTGCAAAGTAGTTCTCTGAAATCCGGGTGTCTGAACTAGCTTGTTTATCTCAAAGGCAGAGCAGGTGGTTTCATACCAACATGAAAGTTGGGGTGTTCTGTGACCCTAAACCAGGTAACCAAGAAGGACCGTGGGGCGTTCTGAGAAAGACTGAATAAAAACAAGCTGCCAAGGAAAGGGGAAACATAGGTAATGCTTTCAACCATAAAGATACATGTTTAAAGTAACA
Source organism: Antrozous pallidus (assembly GCA_027563665.1). Taxonomy (NCBI): domain Eukaryota; kingdom Metazoa; phylum Chordata; class Mammalia; order Chiroptera; family Vespertilionidae; genus Antrozous; species Antrozous pallidus. Next base: position 3,768,165 of record CM050508.1, on the reverse strand, counting down.
ACAACAAAAACAACAATAAATAAAGCCACAGGCGCCATAACCTTGCACTGCAGACTTGGTATCATTTGGACACTGAGGTCACGCACGGTAAGTAGTTGAATGAACGAATCTAAAGTGTGAACGAGTGTAGAAGGTAAAAATATCTTTACATCAGTTTTCTCATGAACCTTAAAAATCACACAAGCATTTCAGGAAAATGACAACCCTAGAACCTTGAGCTGCAGAGTCCTAGGAAATGTTGACTAGAACCCAGTTTCGGTCAGTAGAGTGGCCTGAATATGTAACTCCGTCTCTTTCTCTGCTGTGACAGACACATGAGCATACACAGCTTCCTGCCCTCCTGTGCAAGTAGCTACGGCCCAGCCTCCCCTCGCCCTTAAAACAACCTACTAGAGTGCAAGTGGGAGAGGCTGATGTTCCCTGTATAAAAAAAATAAATAAAACGAGAGAAAACCTTGGAAAACTTGAGTGCAACTATTGCCAATGCCTGTGCAGTGGTTCAGGCTGGGCCTGGGAATGGGCCCGTGTTTGACAGAGGACCCAACCTTTTCCCCAGGCGGTGGCCCCGACACATGGCTTGGCCTCTCCGTGCCTCAGTTTCTCCGCTCGGAAATGGGTTTCACCCTGCCCACATGCTGTTGTGATAATAAATGAAACATGACGGTAGAACATGTAGCCCTATGCCAAAACATCAGCTATTAACAACAACGATGACAGTAACAATAGTACCTTACAGTGACAACCTCCGTGGGGCAGTACTCTGGGGTGGAGGGGGAAACGGGCATTGACAACCACTCATCGGGAGTCGGTTCCATCTTCTGGGGAGCATTGTGCCAAACAAAGTGAGTCCGTCCAAAGAAGGGCATCACATGATCTCACTCACATGTCACATGATCTCACTCACATGTCACATGATCTCACTCACATGTCACATGATCTCACTCACATGTGGAATCTAAGGAACAAAATAGACCCAGAGACAGAGAAGGTGGAACAGGCTGTGGGGTCTCAGAGGGAAGGCAGGGATGGGTGGGAGGGTGGGAAGAGATCAAGGAAAGACCTTGTATGCATACATGCCTCACCCATGGACATGGACAATAGGGGGCTGCAGGCCTGAGGGTGAGGGGAGCAGGCTGGAAGGGGTCAATGGGGGAAAGGGAGATATCTGTGATACTTTCGACAATAAAGATTTAAAAAATAGTCTGTTTCATTCTTAGTAAAACTCTCTAATTCCTTCTCTATTGCCCTCATCTTTACTCGGGTTAATAAGTCATTCACTATTCATTTTTTAAAACTATGAGTACCTACTATGTGTAAGGCCCCATGCATAGTGGATGGCCATTGGATAGAAAAGGTATAGATTTTCTCCCCTCTTACTTAGCTCCTATGACATATTTCCGTTTCAGAGTACTCCTCAAGGAAGGGTGACTCAAAACCAAAGGTACCCATTGGGAGGGGACCCCCACTGACAGCTCCTCTTCTGCCTCGAGCTGGTAGGTCTGGGTGGCTCTGTGGGCCCGGGAGGTCTGTGGACCCAGGCAACTCTGTGAGCCCAGGTGGCTCAGTGGTCCCGGATGGCTCTGTGGGCCTGGGCGGCCTGCAGCTGCGTAGCTGTGCCTGCACCCCCATTTGGGGCAGCTCCCCACTGCAGGGTGGGAGGTGAAAGGTGGGAGGTGGGAGGTGGGAGGGACCACAAACTCATGCCTGATTGCACAAGAGCCCCAAGCTCATTTAGCACTTGTGTTCTGAGCACTTGTGGTGAGCACACCGCCCTGGACTGGAGTCCCCGGTGTGGGCAGAGCCTGGCCACAGCTGTGTCCTGCCCCTGGCTGGTCTGTGCCCTCTCCCTCAGGTGACAAACCCACTGGCGGTTTCGTGTCTGTGTGCACAGGCTTAGAACCTGTTTTAGTTACTTATTGATTTATTTTTAAAATATACTTTTTTTTTTTTTTAATTTCAGGGAGGAAGGGAGACAGAAACATCCACGATGAGAGAGAATCAGGGATCGGCTGCCTCCTGCACGCCCCCCACTGGGGATCGAGCCTGCAGCCTGGGCCTGGGCCCTGACCGGGAATCAAACCGTGACCTCCTGGTTCCTAGGTCGATGCTCACTCAGCCCCTGAGCCACACGGCCGGGCTGGGGCGGTTTTAGTGTCTGCAGCCTCTCCTGTCGTTTCTTCCACAAGCCCATGGTCGGGAACTCTGTGTGCTCATTCCCAGGGCCCCGCTCCCGCCAGGAGGGGGTCAGCAGCGTGCGTGCTCCCCACCGGCAGCTTCTGGGCAAAGCGCTTCGCCCTGAGCCAAACGCAGTGACTGCACAACAGGCCGAGCTCTTCGCCAGCCTCGCCCCTCCTCGCTGGGGCTGTCCTGGGTCCAGCATGGACACGAACCGCTATGGATTCCTGCAACAGAGAGGGACCGACAGGTCTGTTCCGACCGCGAAGACAGTCCAGAGACGGAAGACACTGAGGACGCTAGCGGTCAGCAGCGGTGCGTCGCTGCAGGCGGCCCAGGACCAAACCAGACAGGGTGGGACCTGCATCGCCACCGTGTGTCCACCATCCGGATACCATTGCTGACATGGACACACAAGGAACTATTGGACATTGAAACTGGGACTCAGAACTGTTGGACACTGAAACTGAGACGCAAACATTTCCTGTTCTCATATGTTTATTTCTAGCATGCAGAGGCAAGATTTTTTAAAGAAAAGAAACGGGGGAAATGAAAATAGATACAGAGGCAGAGAAGCGTGGAACAGACTGTCAAACCACAGCGGGAAGGCAGGGGAGGGTGGGGGCGGGGGCTGTAGGAGATCAACCGGAGGACTTGTGTGCAGGTATATGAACATAACCTATGAATACAAGACACTGTGGGGGCGGGGAGCAGGTGAGGGCATGTGCTGGGGGGTTGGGGAGGCCGGGGGGAGGTCAATGGGGGGCACGGGGTGAGGGGGGAAGGAAACATATGTACTACTATTTGTAATACTTGAAACAATAAAAAATATATATACGAAAGAAAGAAAGGAAGGAAGGAAGGAAGGAAGGAAGGAAGGAAGGAAGGAAGGAAGGAAGGAAGGAAGGGAGGGAGGGAGGGAGGGAGGGAGGGAGGGAGGGAGGGAGGGAGGAAGGAAGGAAGGAAGGAAGGAAGGAAGGAAGGAAGGAAGGAAGGAAGGAAGGAAGATGGAGCCAACGTTTGGTGTCCTGCGTGCGGGCAGGCGAGGTGGGGGAGGGGGAGGAGCTTGCTCTCTGTGTCCTCTCAGATAAGTGAGTTCCCATAATCAGTTGCCCTTTTCCTTGTTTACAAAGAGACACTTCAAAACATAGTTAGCCTCCTCCAAAACAGATAGACACCAAACAGAAAACAATGAGGCTGGCCCGGCCCAAGGCTATGGATTAGTCCTTGAGAGCTATCCCAACCCCCCCCCGCCCCCCCCCCCCCCCAATAAACAGCCCACAGGCTCCATCCAGAGCTCGCTTCTCTCTGTACAGTGGTCCTTCCTTGCCCAGCGGCCTGTCTCTCATGGCCCTTCTCCGCCCCAGCAGTCTCTTCCCAATCTCCACGAACCGGGAGTCAGACAGGCCTGTTCCTGGAACTAAGTGAATGAAGAGCAGCAACTTCAGAGCGACTGGACTCTGACCTCAGAGGCCTTTGGCTCCAAATAATCGCGAATCCTGACTCATCGTGGCTCGAACAAAGAGCTGTGTTGTCTCACTGAGCAGGGAAGCTGGAAGAGGCCAGGGTTCAGGCACGGGCCTCGAGCCCTCCTTCACTCTTGGATGGAGCTACCAGTGAAGTATGGTAGCAATCATCTCAGATAGAAACCGCTGTTTGGGTCCTGTACTTATCTGTTTGCTAAAACAATAGAAAGTTATTTTGATTTTCGGAACTTATGAATGCTATCCCAATGCTCCGTGGATGATGGTTTGGATATCCCATTGATTGTGACCTCACTAGTAACTGAAGCACATTCCTCTGGGAACCAGGACAGGACAATTATCCCAAATTGTCCCAGTAGCTACAGATCACTGAGTTTCGGTTGACTCAGTGGTCCCGGAATCAGAACAGCACAATTATCCTAAATTGCCTCAAGTAGCCACAGATAGTGCATTCCTGTTGACTCAGGGGTCCCAGAATCCGGACAGCACAATTATTCTAAATTGCGGATGGTCCCAGATAAGGTGTTTCTGTTGATTTAGTGATTCTTAGATACTAACTTGCTCTATTTCTGCGTCTGTAAAAATGCTTTTTCACAAAGTAGGTTCCTCGTCCCAGACCCAAAGATGTCATCAATACCTTTGTGATATTCTGCCAATATAAGCCAGATGTGGCAAGCTGTTCAGGGCTGCGAAGTCTGGAGCACTTTTGCTCCAGTCCTCATATGCCGCCGGCTTTTAATAAATGACACCATAATTCGACTTCTTGAGGCGTCCTTTGTAAGATGGGGGTACACCACAACACCAGCTGCCTTCTCTGTGTGGCTGCACCCTTCACCCATGGCCACAGAAGAACCCCGCCTCTGTTTTGGGGGCACTAAGGACCTTTTTCAGAGGTTCCCCAACTGGCTCCCCCACGGGGGCCTGACCTGACGAGGGGGTGGAATTCCCATGGTCAACTTGCACTACTTAGCGCCCATCCTAGACCAAATTGGAATCTTCTCAGCGAAACGTAGACACTAGGAAGGGAACCAGCAGTCTATGCAAGAAACTGAGATGATTGGTTTTCTTAAGATTTTTTAAACAATTTTTATAGATTTGGAACTGTGTCTGTAATTAGTTCAGATTTGGAGCAAATCACTTTTAGAAAAATGAGATGTTGTATTAAAATCAAATCAAATGATAACCAGATGCTCTAACTGGTTTGGCTCAGTGGATAGAGCGTCAGCCTGTGGACTGAAGGGTCCCAGGTTCGATTCCGGTCAAAGGCATGTATGTGCCTTGGTTGCGGGCACATCCCCAGTGAAGGGTGTGCAGGAGGCAGCTGATCAATGTTTCTCTCTCATCAATGTTTCTAACTCTCTATCCCTCTCCCTTTCTCTCTGTAAAAAATTGATAAAATGTACTTTTTAAAAAATGATAACCAGAGATGTTAGTGAAAGACTAACTTTGGGGCTCCAGGTACCCATCAATGGAGACCACTGTTTCCTCCCCCAACTTGATGTTGCAGCTGGGCAGAAAGAAAGGAGTGGGTGCCTTCAGGCCCGAGTTCCTGAGTTCCAGCCCCGCTGATGGGCGGAAAGACCTGGAATGGGATCCTCTGGGATAAGGAGGTTGAACAGAGGCACCCCCTGCAGAGGGCAGAACCCATCCAGCAGAGCACAGGGGGCTCCCTCAAGCTCCAACTGAGAAACAGAAAGAAGATTCCATGGTGTCCTTCTCTCCCAGGGCCCTCCTTGGGGACCAGAGTGTGGAGAGAGCAGTGACCGTTAGTCTACTTAGACCAGTGGTCGGCAAACTCATCAGTCCACAGAGCCAAATACCAACAGTACAACGATGGACATTTCTTTGGAGAGCCACATTTTTTAAACTTAAACTTCTTCTAATTCCCCTTCTTCAAAATAGACTCGGCCAGACCGTGGTATTTTGTGGAAGAGCCACACTCAAGAGGCCAAAGAGCCGCATGTGGCTTACTAGCCGCCATATGCATCGCTCTCAGGCCTTCCCACCCCAAGATCTCCCCTGCGGTGTGAGGAGGCTGCCCACCAGCCCTGACCTTTAAGGAGGCTACTAGTGGCCCATCCTGGAGTTCATGGGTGGGGAGGGGAGCACGGTTGTCTAAGGACCCAAGCATTCTAGTGGCAACGCCAGGACTTGGGGCCCAGCCACCCTGAGCACAGTCCTCTCCCTCTGCCCAGCATGCCAGCGTGCAAAGTCCATTCCTCAGGCACCTTCTTCTCCAGCCTTTGCCCTGCCCTGTGTCCACCAGGCATGGCAGTAGAGCCTTCCTGCATGGATGGTCACCGTTCACCTCCAGACACTGTTCTGGTTGGAATCAGAGGGGCTGGGTGCAGCTGGGGGTGGGGGGTCGGGGAGAGGAGAGGAAGTGAAACAGCGGCTCTGCTCGGGGACTTGGCAAGTGAGAAGGGGACAGGAAACCCACAGCTGCCTATGACAGGTCCTGGAGTCCGCTGCCTCCCGACTCCGGGTCCGATGAAGTGAAGTCCCTTTCGAATTGCTCCGATTGCTCATTTATTTATTGTCAAAGCCAAGACTGGGGTTCGGCTCTCACAGACACCAGCTGGCCGCAGTGGCTGCACCCTCCTCGTGCCACACACACACACACACACACACACACACACACGGAGGGAGAACCCTGCTCTCCACAGAAGTGGCCGTGCCGATGGGAGTTTGGGGAAATAGTGGAAAAGCTTGGCACTGGAACAGTTTATAGGTGCTATGGAACTAACAAGGATAAGTCCAAATTAATTTTTTAAAAAGCTTGCCTTGTCCGTACAAAATAGCATTAATTAGGGACATATCCACATGGAGCAAAATATTTTATAAATATCATTCACCGGTGTGGATATGGATCATATATTTTCACAGCAGCAATCAAACACGTGGGACTTCACCACTAGTGTTGTCTTCCTTCCTGAAGTTAGTCCTTGTTTTCATAAACTTGGTCAGCTGAAAATATTCTCTCTACATCTGTCAACTGGGTAAAGGATTTTTAGGAAAAGTATTGTTTTTCTATTTTATCTATTTTTTACATTTTTTTATATTGAGTTCAGAGAGGAAGTGAGAGGGAGAGAGAGAGAAACATCAATGATGAGAGAGAATCATTAATCCATCGCCTTGTGCGTACCCCCTACTGGGGATCGAACCCACAACACAGGCATATGCCCTTGACCAGTGACCTCTTGGTTCATGGACTGATGCTCAACCACTGAGCCATGCTGGCTTATTTTTCTACTTTAAAATGTAATCACAACACCTATATACAGATATCAGTTTCTAGAAGAGGAGTTATTTTTATATGTTTTTATTGATTTCAGATAGAGAAAGGGAGAGAGAGATAGAAATATCAATGATGAGAATCATCGATCAGTTGCCTCCTACATGCCTCCTACTTGGGACTGAGGTTACAACCCAGGCATGTGCCCCAACTGGAATTAAACCGTGACTTCCTGGTTCATGGGTCAACACCCAACCACTGAGCCATGTGGGCCGGGCTGGAGGAGGAGTTGTTTTAAAATAGTGCCTGGGTCGATGAGCTATTTCCTCAGAGTTGTCTCCTTTGCCTCAGAAAATAATCTGATGCTAATGGAATGACTTGACTAATTAGTGCAAGTAAACAAATGTTTAGGTGCCGGGAACCAGTTCCAGCATGTGATAATTACAAGGGTTTTATCAAAAAGGTTGGTGAAGCTTGGGGAGCTCAACAGGGTTGAGTCACAGGTAGTTTACCTGTTGGAACGGCGAAACGGCATTTCCCCCAAACCTGAATAGGATCATTGTTTGCTGCCAGATAGCTCAGGGCATTTTACTGCCTCCTGTTGGCCAAACACCTGGACAGCTGTAGGCTGTTCCCCAAACTGACCATGTTTCTGTATAAACCCTTTGATACCGCACCCTTTGATGTGTATATCTCCACCCTGCCTTGGGACAAATTGTGTTAATAAAAGCAGGGGGGTCCTGAGGGAAGAAAGAGAATCTTCAGTTTCCTTAGCTGAAGCTCCTCTGACCCCTAATGCCTTTCAAGGGTCATCTACCCGCAGCCCCTTTCTCCAGAATGCTGAGCCCTTTGTAAGGCTGGGACAAGAACCCCGGCATTTAGGCCTGGGTGTTAGTTTCTGTGTGGGACACAAAAATGTGCTACCCTCAGGGTGCCGGCCTTGGAGAGGGGAGGGCAGGCGAGTGCAAGGGAGCACCCCGGGAGACAAGTGGCGTGGGCGAGAGGCGTGCAGAGAGCTGTGGGGCTCACAGGAAGAGGGGACACAAATATTTGTAGGAAAAATCGTGCTAGGATACATGAGAGACTTAGGGAAAGGCACTGTGGAGGTACATGCTGGCGGTGTGTCTTGAAAGACTGAAACTAAAGACATATTCCTGGGCTGGGCTCTAGAGCACAAGCATCCAGGATGTGCATAGAGTTAAGATGGGGATTTTTTTTTAATTGTGTAAAATATTTCAATTTCACTCCTTATAAATACACATCGCTTTCCAGAATGGGGACCCGGGTCCCGGCCCTTCTGGGCAGCCTCCCACCAGCCCGGGGACCCTTTTCCTTCGGTGCCGCAGCCACGCCTCCCCGTCTCCTCCCACCCCAGGGCTCACAATGGCCCTGCTTCCCACTTACCCCGCGCATTCAACAAATATTTATTGAACAACATCTGGTCTCCCAGGCCAAGTCACAGACAAAGTCAGAGGGACTTCGCCTCTCATTTCCTCAATCTCGCACACACTTCCCTATCTTCTCAGAAGCGGTGGCAGTCTCTAAGACTAAATGAATGGCAATATATTTTTAAAAATATATTTCTGGATTTTAAAGCAGAAACATCTTTTTTAAAAAAAATACATTTTTGTTGATCTCAGAGAGGAAGGGAGAGGGGAAGAGAGGGAGAGACATCAACGAGGAGAGAACACCATTGAGCTGCTGCCTCCTGCACGCCCCACACCAGGGATCGAACCTGCACCCGGGCCTGTGCCCCGAGGGGGAATCGAACCCTGGCCTCCTGGATCCTGGGGTCACACTCAACCACTGAGCCAACCGAATGCAGCCAGCTGTCTCGCTGAAAAGCACCGCTCGTGTTTGCACGTCGGGCCTGGCAGGTGCTCAGACGGAATCTCTGCGGCTCAGGACAGGAATCGGAGACGCCCCTGTGGACTCACTCCCCCCAAAAAGAGGCAGGTCTGGACCTGGCGGGGCTGAGCCCCGGGCAGGGAGCTGACATGGGCCACCTTGTCATGGCTTGATCCGCACCTGCCAGCAGCGGAAGCAGGGCCTGGCAGGGCAGCCAAAGGTCAAATTCCAGGAAACCTGACAGACTGGAAGAGCCTTCGCCGATGCTCACGGCCAGGTGTCCATCAACTGCCCACAGAACCGCCTGGCTCTGCGTCTCCGCCCGCAGGAACGGCAGGAGCTCGGCCCCACACCGCCCCTCCCTCCGAGCTCTGATTACAGGCTGCCGAGGGCCTCGTGACCGCCCGGACAGACTCCGGAATGCAGAGCGCTGGGCCCCCGGCGCTGGCGTGCCCTGGGGTTAGGACCGGCCCGCTTCGTGGCGATGACTCAGCGGAACTGAGGCTGAGGTCCTGGTTCTGTCTGCGCTCAGGAGGGTGGCGATCACTGCAATGTGTCCTTCTGAGGGGCACACCCTGAGGCCTCCGGCTCCTCTCCTCGAGCCCCCCTGACCAGTGGAAGCGGGGTGAGGCGCAGGGAGGGGTGCAAGCTGGGGGCCGGGTGGGGGTGTCCCAGGGCCATCGCTGACAGGTGTCTGGGTACACGCATGGATCTGCATGGGAATCAAGCCCAGGGTTTGATTCAGAAAAAATTGCAGCTCAGAGGCTACGGCTTGAGATTTGAGCACGAGAACACAACCAGCAGCTAGGGCAGTGGTCAGGAAACTGCGGCTCGCGAGCCACACGCGGCTCTTCGGCCCCTTGAGTGTGGCTCTTCCACAAAAGACCACGGCCGAAACCGGTGTGGCTCAGTGGATAGAGTGTTGGACTGCGGACTGAAGGGTCCCGAGTTCGATTCCGGTCAAGGGCATGTACCTCGGCTGCGGGCACATCCCCAGTGGGGGGCGTGCAGGAGGCAGCTGATCGATGTTTCTCTCCCATCGATGTTTCTGACTTTCTATCCCTCTCCCTTCCTCTCCGTAAAAAAATCAATTAAAAAAATATACTAAAAAAAAAGAATGGGGATTTAAAAACAAAACAAACCAACAAACAAAATACCACGGTCTATGTTGAAGGAGTGGCATTAGAAGTTTAAGTTTAAAAAATGCGGCTCTCAAAAGAAATTTCAATCGTTGTCCTGTTGATGTTTGGCTCTGTTGACCGATGAGTTTGCCGACCACGGGGTTAGGGAGTGAGGCTGGGCATTCGGCTTCTGGTTCATTTCCTTCGGAGCCCGGAAGTCCCAGGCCAGACCCCGCCCAGCCCGCAGTCCCCAGCCCCCCACCCCGGCGGCCATGAGACAGTTCCAACCAGCTTGGCTTCTGCTCCCTTTTCTAGACTTTTCTATTGGTTCTGTCTTCTGGAAACCGGCCATTCCAGTCAAATGGACCCAATCCTTTAGTTTATTCATCTAACTGGCACATTTCTCCCACTTTTTAATATCTGAAATCATTTGGCAATCAATGCATTTGGATTCCGGCCCTCCTTTCAACACTCCCTGCATTTTCTTCTGCCAGAGATTTGGCTAAAAGTATTTTTTCTTCCTTTTTTAGATCAGGGGAAAGCCAGCCCATCTTTCCAGACCCCAATTTAAACCTAAAATCTCCTTTAAAAAAAAAAACCACCTTTCTCATCAGCCCCTCTAAAGGCTAATTTCCTTTCTGCTGACCCACAGTGGCACTGAAATCTAAGTGTATACAGTCCACAAATAACTACCTGATGTTGGTGTGATGTGAGTCCCTGTCTTATTTCTCTTTCCCGATTAGGAGAACCCAGCGGGAAAACGATGCCTCTTACTACCTTGCCTTTTCCATAGCAACGAGCACACATTTTTCTCCTTTTGATGATCCATAAATACTACTCGGGGGAGAGAAGAAATAAGCCCACAACTGTACACAATTATGCCTGGAGAATATAACTGAATACAGAAGGGCAGAAACAATAACTATAGGCGATGCCCATAGTGCCAGTTAGACAGGGGCAAAGCCAGCCGCAGAGTGCTGGGTATGGGATGGGTTTACTTTTGCTAAATCAACAATGAATTTCCCCTGACTTTTGGGGCATGGACGCTGGTAGGCAGACCCGGGCCTAACGGTGACTATCAGACACCTCTGGGGGGTGGGGTTGAGGGGATGAAATGATGGAAGTTCACCATAGATCTTTCCCTTTTTAGTTGTTTTACACACACACACACACACACACACACACACACACACACACACACACATTGTCATTTGGCTTTGGACTTACACATATCAACAAAGCATGTGGATTCGTTTTGCCATAAAAATTAAGGGGAAGGCAGGCGAGGGCTGGCGGGGCGTCGCTTCACGGCGAAGGGGAAAGAGAAAGCCCAGCGTCAACTCAGAGAAGGCTGTGCGTCAGGAGCTGCGACAGCCCAGCGGTAAGATTAATCCGGAAAACAATCAGAGAATAAATAGTGCCCCGAACCCAGAGGGAACAGCATCCCGGGGACTCGCACACCGGGCGATTGACCAGCCACTCGCACACAGAACAAAGTGGGGCGTCCAGGGCCTTGGCCAGAGAAGCCAAGTAAGGTATTTCACCGACGACAACAGAAAGAAAGCCTCCTGCGTGGAGGAAGGAATAACAGAAGCGAATTCCTACTCAGGAGCATCGCTCCACTGCGTTGACCTCGAAGGAATGCACCCCCCCGGGGGGCGCTGCAGGCCGAGAAGGCGGCACGTGTCTGTGCAGCCTGGCACCTCGGCGCTAGCCAGGCACGCAGGACACGTGGGCTCTTTGTATCCTTACCGTTCGTAGCAGCTGTTAACCGTTTTATTTTATTTTATTTTATTTTAAAATATATTTTATTGATTTTTCACAGAGAGGAAGGGAGAGGGATAGAAAGTCAGAAACATCAATGAGAGAGAAACATCGATCAGCTGCCTCTTGCACGCCCCCTGCTGGGGATGTGCCTGCAACCAGGGTACATGCCCTTGACCGGAGTCGAACCTGGGACCCTTCAGTCCGCAGTCCGACGCTCTATCCACTGAGCCAAACCAGTCTCGGCTTATTTTATTTTTTTTTACTGCTCACCATGCACCAGGCATTATGCCAAACGCCTTTTGTTTTATTTCATCGGTGCCTCCTAACCACCCTGTGACATTCCCTCCCCATTTCACAGGCGGGGAAACTGACGCTCCGACACATTAAGCAAGGGATGGAGTCAGGATTTGAACTCGGGAACTCGGTTCAGTGACGCCAAATCCTTTACTTCTTGCCTCTGCACAAAAGCGCCTGTTACAGAACCATCCCTATTCTCGCCAGACATCCCGTTATTCCTGTGTCGCCTTCCGGCCCCGCTCTCGTGTGAAGGTAGACCCCCCCACTGCTATACTGGGCTGGCGTCACCAAGAATCCCATCCCACTCTCCGTCGGCACCTCCATCCACTCAGCCCCCTGTGCTCGTTAGAAACATAAGGAATATCCTGTTGGCAGGCAGGTGGCCCAGCTCTCACTCTGCCCCTTTGCTAGCTGTGGCCTCACAACGCCGTAATCCACCGATTGTCTTTCCCTGTTTTCAAATTGTAAGAGAAAGCTTATCCAGAAAGGAGCAGAGGTAGTAGAAGCCCGTGGACCTTAGGAGGAGAAGGGCAGAGAGAACGCGCCTGGGGGAGGAGAGAGGAGAGAAAGGCCTGGAGGGCTCCCCGGAAGAGGCGCCGTGTCCTCGCTCCGTGCATCCCTGCAGCCTGACTCAGCGGGGACAGGCGTGTGAGTCACTGCATGAAGCAGTACAGGCTCACCATCCCTTATCCGCCAGTTTTGAAGTCCAAAGAGGTTTGATAAATGAAAGACTTTTCATAACTCATTTGGCATCAAAGCCTGGCCAGACCTGAACTCCGCGGGCGACACGGCGTGCCCGGGCTGACGAGGCTGTTAAATCAGCTGCTCACACATTTCACTGCTGACATGTCCACCTGCTTTATCACAGGACGGTGCCCTGCCTTCGCCCAGTAGAGACTAGAGGCCTGGTGCACGAAATTCGTGCATGAAGGTGAGGGGGTGGTGTCGCTCAGCCCAGCCTGCACCCTCTCCGATCTGGGACCCCTCGAGGGATGTCTGACTGCTCGTTTAGGCCCAATCTCAGTAGGATCACAATCCAGGACTGCTGGCTCCCAACTGCTCACCTGACTGCCTTCCTGATTGCCCCTAACCACTCCCCTGCCAGCCTGATTGCCCCTAACTGCCCTCCCCTGCAGGCATGGTCACCCCTAACTGCCCTCCCCTACAGGCTTGATTGCCCCCAACTGCCCTCCCTTGCAGACCTGGGTCCCCCTCAACTGCCCTTCCCTGCAGACCTGGTCCCTCCCAACTGCCTTTCCTTGCTAGCCATCTTGTGGTGGCCATCTTGTGTCCACATGGGGCAGGATCTTTGACCACATGAGGGCAGCCATCTTGTGTGTTAGAGTGATGGTCAATCTGCATATTACTCTTTTATTAGATAGGATGGTATATTTCCCTTATTGTCTATCCAAGATCCAAAAAGTCCTAAATTACAAAGCACCTCTGGACCCAAGCGTTTCAGAGAAGTGATTTCATACACGTAAATTCCTTCTAGTGTCTACCCCAACCTTTCTTTAAAAAGTTAGAGCGTTGCCAAGACCGGTTTGGCTCAGTGGATAGAGCGTCGGACTGCGGACTGAAGGGTCCCGGGTTCGATTCCGGCAAGGGCATGTACCTTGGCTGCGGGCACATCCCCAGTAGGGGGCGTGCAAGAGGCAGCTAATCGATGTCTCTCTCTCATCGATGTTTCTGACTTTCTATCCCTCTCCCTTCCTCTCTGTAAAAAATCAATAAAATATATTAAAAAAATAAAAATAAAAAAATAAAAATAAAAAGTTAGAGCGTTAAGTGCTTTCCCGAGCCTAATGCTTTGCTTTTACAAGCACTTCTTACTTTAGAAAATTCAGGTGTGAGAGTGGAGCCCTTCTGAAAACGTTATTCTTGTACGGGAGTCATTACCCGCTGCCCTCCCCCCCACCCCACCCACACACACATGTCCATTGTTCCATTGTTCTTTGATTGCGAGTCACTAAAACATTTCCCCGAAGGTGTAACTTTCCACCCTCAACGTCCCTAGACAGAGTCTAAAAGTGGGAGACTGCTTTAGGAGGCCATTGGTTGGTTGGTTAACTTCTTTGGATGATGGAAAGCAGTTTATAATCCCGTGCCAGGTGATTACCCATAATGTGGTTACAATCGGGGCGATCCAGACGGAGGGAAAGGGGAAGGCAGTGAAGAGATTAACCAAAGAATTTATATGCGTGTGAGTATCACCCACCTATAGACACAGACAAGAGGGTGGGGAAGGCCTGGGGTGGGGAACAGGGTGGAGGGAGGGGTACATCTGTAATACGCTCAACAACAAAAGGTTTTTTATTTTAAAAAAAGAAGAATTACAGTAAATGATGGCGATCCAGATGAGCCTTAAGCTTCTGACTGGCTGGCTGAGCTTTTTCTGCCTGGATTTTCCCGGTGTACTTGCTCAAATGCCCAGGTTCGCATTCCTGTTCACTCGCCACTTGCTTTTCTGGCATTTTGGCAAGCGTTCCCGGCCTGAGGCGTCAAACCATGGTATGTGCAGAGCCATTGACTCCGGCCCTTCAGACATTTAAATATCACCTCAGACGCACACGCATCAGGTGGACACTTCCAGGACGCAGGTCTGAGTCGTGAAACCCGGTTGTCGGAGCCCAGGAAAGATTTCCAAACGCGGGGGGGGGGGGGGGGGGGGGGGGGGCAGAAAGCGCTTCTCACTCAACCTCCCCTGCTTTGTCGTGCGAGCCCTGTTGCCAGGGCAGCAGACGCAGCCAGCAGGCCCAAGTGCACCTCAAATAGCCCAAGGGCACCCTTCCCCAGTGACTCCGGCCCAGCACCACGCAGCCTCACATCCCTGCTGATTGCTCGCTAAGGCTCCTTACGGGAACTCGGCCTCTGCTGTCGGCCCAGCCATCTCTGTTATGGTGTGATGGTCAAGTGCGTATTCCCTCTTTATTAGACAGGACAGAGAGAAATCTCAATGAACCTCAAACCAGCGAGGAAAACATTAGCTCATGCTGAGGAGTCCAGGGGGGCCCTGAGCCCAGGACAAAGAACCATCTGACCCTGCAGGAGGGGGGCTCTCAGGACAGGAAGGAGCTGCCCCCTCTCAGCATGACTCCTCAAAGGCCACCCGCTCCAGGACCTCAATGTAAAGAGGTTAGTTTTGGCTGCAATCTTTATCTCAGCAGCATTTCCTCTGACTTATTACCAACATGCTTGTAAGTCTCCCTGTCTTCCTAGCTCCCATTTAGCAGCATTGTCTTCTGAATTTTAATCCATTATTCCCAATGTCATCCCAAACTAGAATTCTTTAATCTAGCAAAAATATCGAGCTATTGATGTCCTGTTTTAACCTAGCACAATAAAGAGCATCAGATTGGCATGCATGGGCACCTAGGACGGTAACAGTCGGCAGAACCCAGCCCCCGCTCAGTCCTGTGTTTCATCTCCTCGTGGTCCAGAGGGCACACTCTGATTGGTCCAACGTGGGCCAATTACTGAGACCAGAACACTGCTCTGCTGGCCTGAGGTTAAATGATGCCATCCACACACCAGTCAGATTTTCTCTATCATCCTATCTAATAAAAGAGTAATATGCACGCCGAGACCGGTTTGGCTCAGTGGATAGAGCGTCGAACTGCGGACTGAAGGGTCCCGGGTTCGATTCCAGCAAGGGCATGTACCTTGGCTGCGGGCACATCCCCAGTAGGGGGCGTGCAAGAGGCAGCTGATCGATGTCTCTCTCTCATCGATGTTTCTGACTTTCTGTCCCTCTCCCTTCCGCTCTGTAAAAAATCAATAAAATATATATATTTTTAAAAAGAGTAATATGCAAATTGACCACACCTCTGCTACACCCACCCAGCCATGCCCACCAGCCACGCCCACCATCCAATCAGGAACAAATATGCAAATAAACCCCAACCAAGATGGCTGCTGGCAACTTAGAACAAGAGGGAGGCTTGAGTTTCTCTGGAGATGGAGGAAGCCAAGCTTTCTGCCTGCCCTTGCAAGCCTAGGCCTCCACTCAATGCTACAAAGTTTCAATTATAGAAGATAATGATGGCAGCCACTGAGCTGAAGAGAGCAGGAGGCTAGAGTTGCCCCGGTGACAGAGGAAGTCAAGCTTCTGCAGCTGAGGCCGGGCCTAAATGGGCAGTCGGACATCCCTCGAGGGGTCCCAGATTGGAGAGGGTGCAGGCTGGGCTGAGGGACACCCTGCCCCCATACATGAATTTTGTGCACCGGGCCTCTAGTATCTAATAAAGATGGGATATGCAAATTGACTGTCACAGTGGTAGGCTGGCAAGAGCTCACAAATATTGCTGCCCCTCCTGTGGCAGGATTATCCTTTCCCACCTCGCTGACATCGGGCATGGCCATAAGTTGTTTTAGGATAGCCAGAACGAGTTACGCTGATAAGACCGGACATCCTTCCAGATGCCCTTCCGGACAAAGCCGGGGCTGTGAGGAAAGCCAGGGTCCCGGGTGCCGGAGGAAAGCCGGCACCAGCAGCCTGGGGAAGGAAGGCCTACTCTTGCATGAATTTCCTGCACGGGGCCTCTAGTTGAAATATAAAATACCAGCGTTCCATTCCCCAGTGTGGCATAGCTGTTCAACGCTACACGGGGGCACTGAACTCGCATTGTTTCTTCTCTGAGAGACAGTGTGTGGTTCACCGCGTTCTCTTTTCCCGCCCCACAACGCCTGGCAATATCCCCAAAAGAGCCTTCCCTGCCAGCCCGGGTTCAAGAATGAAGAGCTGGGCCCGTGTGGCTCCGTGACTGAGCATCAACCTATGAACCAGGAGGTCACGGTTTGATTGCCGGTCGGGGCCCAGGCCCGGGGTGTGGGCTCGATCCCCAGGGTGGGGCGTGCAGGAGGCAGCCGATCCATGGTCCTCCTCATCATGGACGTTTCTATCTCCCTCCTTCTCTCTCCCTCCCTCTCTGAAATCAATCAATATATACATTTTTTAAAATGAAGAGAAACTAAGTGGACCACAGCCAGCCCACGGTGCAGGGTGGCCCGAGCGACCCCTTTGCAGTTACGAGCTGCCGAGATCGGGGATGTTTGTTAACGAGTGTCACCTCGCCGATCGTGCCTGGACTTGAGTGCCGTTTCCTAGCCCCGTGACCTTGGTTGGACTCGTGAGTCCACTTTTCTGAACGCAGTTCCTGTGTCAAACAGGGACGACATGCAAACTCACTGGTACATACTCAGAAACACTCGTTGTCATACCTATGAACTGCTACTGTTAATAAGAAGAATGGCAATTCTTACTTCCCTGGGGAATTCTCTTTTAACTTGTCTTAGTGATTTTTGGAGGGCGGGAGGCAGGGAAGGGGTTGTTATTTGAAAGAGAAGGTATATGACATTCCTTTTTAGTAATGCATGGTTACAGGCCCAAAGTTTCAGTACATACACTGCTGGCCATCTGTAGACAGAACAGGAAATTCCACCCTGACCGGTGTGACTCAGTGGATAGAGCGTCGGCCTGCAGACTGAAGGGTCCCGGGTTCGATTCCGGTCACGGGCACGTACCTTGGTTGTGGGCACAACCCTAGTAGGAGGTGTGCAGGAGGCAGCTGATGGATGTTTCTAACTCTCTCTCCCTCTCCCTTCCTCTCTATGAAAAAAAAAAAATCAATAAAATGTGTATATTTTTAAAAGAAATTCCTCTTCAGTGTGGTACCGCTGTTCAGCAGTCCAGGTGGCTCCACTGACGTCATTCCGTGTGCTTTTCCCCCAGTTCTCTGTCACTGAAGACAGCGCAGCAGGGGCGGCCCCTCTGGGCCTGTGGACCCAGCTCTCGCGCGTGTACCTCTTTCTCTGAAGAGAATCCTGCAGAGTCAGAGGTGTCTCAAAGGGATCTGTGAACCCTCTCCCCCCAAACCAGAAACGACCACCCATCTAGACAGGTCAAGAAGCTTTCGTCTCTGCTGCTAACTTGGAATAGTTCAGCGTCTGGCCGTGAGTCACTCGGAAACTCGTCCAATTAAAAGACTTCTAAAGGAGCCAATAATTCTTACAGTGACTGTGTCAGCTCAGTGAAGCTGGATAGATCACACACACACACTCACATGCATGTATATGCATGTGCTCTGAATTTTAAACAGAGGGGCCTGATTACATTGGGTTTCTATTTGGGACTATTCCCAGTAGAGCTACTATATTGGATAGAGAGAGCGCTAATCGGCTATGAATATTCAGAGCCGGGAGCTGCCTTTGAGGCCTCAGCCTCAGCCAGTCCTGGACGTGCAGCAGGCTCTCCGTCCCCGAGCCGGGGTTTGGACCCCTTTCAAGATGCCGCCTTTGGACTAAGAACAAGTTCTGTCTGCTTCTGTCCCTCTACTTGCTCTTCGTCTTGTCAGTGTGTCCCTCTGGACTTGGACGAAGGTGGGAAGGGGGGGCGAGAATTGGAGTGCCGGCCTCCCCAGGCCAGCTCCCTTCTTCTCCGGGGGTCAGTAGAGCTCTGTATCAGTCAGCGACCAGCCACAGTCGTTGCTATAAATATACACGCACGTTCGGGGTCCGGAGGGAGCCACCAGGGAAACCTTGGTGCTGCTGATGCTGACGGTGCTGTGTCTCCGTCTCTCTCTGCCTGGCACGGTCACCTCCCCACTCTCAGCTCTGGACACAAGATTCAAACTCCCCACCCCGCCGAAACCGGTTTGGCTCAGTGGATAGGGCGTCGGCCTATGGACTGGAAGGTCCTGGGTTTGATTCCGGTCAAGGGCATGTACCTGGGCTGCGGGCACATCCCTGGTAGGAGGTGTGCAGGAGGCAGCTGATTGATGTTTCTCTCTCATCGATGTTTCTCTCTCATTGATGTTTTTTTATTTTATTTATTTATTTATATTTCTTACTGATTTTTTACAGAGCGGAAGGGAGAGAGAGGGATAGAAAGTCAGAAACATCGATGAGAGACATCGATCAGCTGCCTCTTGCACGCTACGGGGACGTGCCCGCAGCCAAGGTCCATGCCCTTGACCGGAATCGAACCTGGGACCCTTCAGTCCGCAGGCCGACGCTCTATCCACTGAGCCAAACCGGTCTCGGCTCTCATCGATGTTTCTAACTCTCCCTCTCCCTTCCTCTCTGTAAAATATCAATAAAATATATTTTAAAAATAAAAAAATAAAGCTCCCCAAGCCCTGTGAAAACATGTAGTGACCCTCCATCCCATCAACCCAGCTCTGCAGCCTTTTCCTGGGAGAAGGAGAAATAAAAGCAATCCCTGCGATCGCGTCACCACCAGACACTGCTACTCGCGGAAACGGAAAGACAGAGGCAGCCTGCCGGCTCAGCCACCTTCCGGGCGTGTTTTATGAGGAGAGGGTCCCTAAATCCCCCAAAGAATTCCTGAGGCTGAAAAAGTCCATACGAGGGCTATTCATTCCCTCAGGATGACCTCCAGCTAAATAAATACGGGGGGAGGGGAGTCAACTATTCTTCCAAAGAAATCAGACGTCCTGAAAATAAGTGCTGGGTCATTCCTGTTTTTGTCGTGAAAAGTATGACCCCACCAGGCCTCCGGCGAACGGGACAGTCACTCGGTAGCGGTTCCGCCTTCACCGCGCTGTGTCCGCTGGGGCCAGCCTCCCACGGGCCTGGACTGTCTTCCCCGTCCTCTCCCTCTGAGGACGACCCAGCTGAAACCAACCAGCCAAGCACAGGTGCCCTCAAACCAGAGCTTTGGGTTAAAAGGCAATTGACCGTTATGTAGATTGTGTATCCACAATGCAAACGTTTAAAAGCATTCTCTGTCAACAGAAACTCCCCAGAGAGTTCCCATTGTTCTGTCTAGAGCAGTGGTCTGCAAACTCATCCGTCCACAGAGCCAAATACCAACAGGACAACGGTTGACATTTCTTCGGAGAGCCACATTTTTTAAACTTCAACTTCTTCTAACGCCGCTTCTTCAACACAGACTCGCCCAGGCCGTGATGTTTTGTGGAAGAGCCACTCAAGGGGCCAAAGAGCCGCATGCGGCTCCCCAGCCGCAGTTTGCCAACCACAGGTCTAGAGACTTCACACACAGAGAAGAAATAACCAAAGAAACATTACAGGATGGCTATGGTTGGAGAAATAGAATTTTCTTTTTCCATTCCTGAGGCTTACTCTTTTTAAAAGTTGTTTTTAAATAAATTGTTATTGATTTCAGAAAGAGGAAGGAAGAGGGGGGGGAGAGAGAGAGAGAGAGAGAGATCAGTGATGAGGGAGAATCATGGACCGGCTGCCTCCTGCACGCCTTCTACTGGGGATCGACCCTGCACCCCGGGCCTGTGCCCTGACCGGGAATCGAACCGTGACTTCCTGGCTCATAGGCCGGCGCTCAACCACGGACCCACCTTCCAGGGCTGCACACAGTCCGGCCCCCAGGGCTCTCTCTGCAGGCCATGCCCCTCCTCTGGTCCCGGCTGCGTGTGATGGGCCAGTCACAGCTCCCCGAGGATGGCCCATCCTGGTCCTCGGAATCCGTGACTCTGCCCTGACAAGACACCTGTACAGGTGTGACTATGTGACTCGCCTTGAGATGGGGGTGGGGAGTGTGCGGGGTGTCCTCTGGGACTATCTGGATGGGCTCAGGGTAACCACATCCTTGCAGGGAGGCTCTGGGGTCAGAAGAAGGAAGATGTGACAGTGAGGAGAGGACCAGAGTAGAGAGCCACTGGGGTGCCACGCTGCTGGCCTGGAAGGTGGAGGAAGGAGCCACAGCCAAGGAATGTGGCCTCCAGGAGCTGAGGAGAGCCAGTGCCCAAATTTCCTCCCGGGCCTCCTGCAGGAATGTGCCCTGCCCTCCCCCTGGGCCAGCCCCGCCCCTGTCTGGGGTCAGCGCTGCCCTCACCTGGGTTAGCCCCTGGATGGGTCAGCCCCGCCCCCGCCTGGAGCCAGCCCCACCCTCACCTGGGCCAGCCCCACCCTCACCCATCCAAGCTCTGACCCAAATGAGGGGCCAGGAGTTAGTTACCCAGCGAAGAAAATGAGTGCCAAATGTAAAAGACGCAGAAAGGAAAATAATTCCGGGACAGAGAGTGCTATTTCTAAGCAGCCCACCTCGTTTGGAGATTCTCCCCCACACGGGAGATGCCATGTTTAGGGTCTCCTTGGGATTTGTACTTATTAAACAATTTCTCCGACTCGAGGATTTAATTAAACCTATAGTGGAGTGATCACAGGAAGCAATTCCAGAACCGTAAGAGAAAAACAACAGCCCGCTGGCCTGGCTCCGTAGCTGAGTGTCGACCTGTGAGGTAGGCCAGTGGTCGGCAAACTCATTCGTCCAGAGAGCCAAACATCAACAGGACAACGACTGACGTTTCTTTGGAGAGCCAAATGTTTTAAACTTAAACTTCTTCTAACGCCACCTCTTCAACATAGACTCGCCCAGGCCGTGGAGTTTTGTGGAAGAGCCACACTCCAGGGGCCAAAGAGCCGCATGTGGCTCGAGAGCCACAGTTTGCTGACCACTGGTTTAATTCCCAGTCAGGTTGTGGGCTTGACCCCTAGTGTGGGGCATGGAGGAGGTAGCCGGTCAATAATTCTCTCTCATCATGGATTTCTTTCTCTCTCTCTCCCTTCCTCTGTGAAGTCAATAACATTTTATTTTAAAAGAAAACAACTGCCAGTTGCTCAGCAGCAGGGAGCTTCCCTCTCCAGGTTCAGCCCCGCAGCATTGTCATCAGAAGATGGGGAGGGCCCCCTACTGAGTACAGCTCATAACACCCCTTTCGCTCCGTCTACTCCCAGAGAGTGGAGACGTCTAAAAACTCAGTTCAGAGAGAGAAATCTGAAAAAGCATTCATAGCGGACATTCTTCCCATGATGTCATCACTGAACTGTAAGACCTGGGAAGGAACACACCCTGGGAAAGCCGTCAGAACCCCCCTTCCATCGACAGAAACGTCAATCGAACCTCAGAAGGAAGCTAGGGGAGGGTGGGGGTAAGGGGGAGAGATCAACCAAAGGACCTTATATCCATGCACATAAGCCTCACCAATGGACACAGACACCCGGGGGGTGGAGGCATGAGTGGGAGTGGGGGTGATGGAGGAATAAGGACACATATGTAATACCTTAATCAATAAAGAAATTAAAAAAAACTCTTCCTGTGTCAGCGACTTTTAAAGATTAAAAGGTGAACAGCTAACACTCACTCAGCCTTCGCTGGTTCTGCGCTCACGGGGTCGGGAGGAGGTGGGCTTCTTTAGCTGTGGTTCCCCAACTCGAGGGAGCACCACTTCCGGGACGGCTGGGGAAGCACTGACGGCTGGACCCCACGCCCATGTTTCTGCCCCAGGAGGTCGGGGCGGGACGAAGCATTGCATTCCTGTGGGCTCCAGGCACTGCTGGGCTGTCTGACTCTGAACTTGGCTGTGAGAGCAGCGGCTCTCCCGCGCCCTGCACGCCAGCATCGAGGAGCTTGTTCAAGTCCTGGCTCCCGACCCACAGCCCAGGCAGATTAAATCTGATTTTCTGGAGGTCAGACTCCCCAGGTGGTTCCCATGTGCAGCCAAAGCTGCAAACAGCTGCCTGGAAACCAACTAATAGCCTCGGAGACCAGACCCTGTAAAGGTCAGAGACCAGGGGCAGTGGCCCATCCCCTGGCTGCCCCTGGGCCCTAGAACCTCCTCTCAAGCAAATGTTCCTCCTGCCTCTGGTCAAAGGAATGAGAATACAATGCCACAACCCAAGGCCCAGTCAACACCGTGACATTTGTGTTGCATCTCGGAGCTAGGGAGAAACAGTAACCTGTTGAAAACGACAATACAATTCTTTTTGGTTTTTTTCTTCATCAAATAAAACACATCTATTTTTAAAATTTTTTTTTTGCAGTATAACTTATATTTAATAGTAGTACATATGTTTTCCTCCCCTCCCCCCCATTATCCTCCCCACAACGACAATACAATTCTAAATACTGCCTGTCTGTTTAAAATTGTACGATAGTGTCATATTAAATTGCAGGACAAACCTTTAATCTTTTTTTTTTTTTTTTAGAAAAAGACTCAAAAGAGTGGTCCTTTCTTAATAAAATAAAATAAAATAAAATCCTAGTGCTTTATTTCTCAAATAGCTTCAATATTTTCTTTTTTTAAAAAATATATTTTATTGATTTTTTACAGAGAGGAAGAGAGAGGGTTAGAAAGTTAGAAAGATCGATCAGCTGCCTCTTGCACACCCCCTCCTGGGGATGAGTCCACAGCCAAGGTACATGCCCTTCACCAGAATCGAACCTGGGACCTTTCAGTCTGCAGGCCAACACTCTATCCACTGAGCCAATATTTTCTTTTCCTCCCTCCCTCCCTCCCTTCCTTCCTTCCTTCCTTTCTTTCTTTTTTAGAGAGTGGAAGGGAGGGAGGGAGGGAGGGAGGGAGGGAGGGAGGGCAAGAGAAACATTAATGTCAGAGAGACACATCTATTGGTTGCCTCCCCAACACACCCCTGACAGGGCTGGGGATCCAGCCTGCAACCAAGGTACATGCCCTTGGTCAGAATCGAACCAGGAACCCTTCAATCTGAAAAGCCAGTGCTCTATCCACTGAGCCAGTCTGGCTAGGGCAATGTTTTCTGGTTTCTTAGGCAGTGAATGTACTGTGCTTCGTACCCAAATATTTCCTGTCAATATTTATTGTCATGGTTATTCACTGGTTCCAGACAATGTCAACGCATGCGTTTATCACCTCTAAGGTCGGGTTTTATTATTTGGAATTTCTACTTTTCTACTGACACCTACGTGAGCTGGAACTTAGACTATCCGCCAGTTGACTATTTCTGCTCCTTTTCGAAATCAACGGCCAGGCCACACTGCCTGCTGACACACCCGTTCCCCTGCTGCTTCGTGCGGCCGGAGCCCGGAAAAGAATTGCCTTAGGCAGTGGTCGGCAAAGTCCATAGTCCACAGAGCCAAATATCCACAGGACAACGATTGACATTTCTTTGGAGAGCCACATTTTTTAAACGTACACTTATTCTAATGCCACTTCTTCAATATAGACTCACCCAGGCCGATATTTTGTGGAAGAGCCATACTCAAGGGGCCAGAGAGCCGCAAGTGGCTCATGAGTCTCGGTTTGCCGACCACTGCCTTAGGCTTAGGGGGTGGTCTCGTTCCCATTGTCTGCCCCAGGAGAGCTCTCCCCTGTTCAGAACACTCCCTTCGGGGACCTGGTCTATTTACTGATTCCAATCCTAGATTTGATTGACATCTGTACAGAAGGATACTTTACTTTGGATCAGAGCACCCATCGATAAATATTACAAATCCCTTAAGCAAATGTGTTTGTAACGTACTGTAAGAAAGAGCTAGTAAAGCCCCATTTATTTCTCTGGGGCTCTTTGCTGTAAATGTTTTCTAAACATATACTCCCCTGTGTAAAGGAAACGTATGCATTCTTTCTGCTTTTCCTTCTTGGTAAGAATCCAGCTTCTCACCATCCTCTTCTCTGTTTTCTCCGGGTGCTGGTCGGGGGATGGGACCACACCTC
Organism: Antrozous pallidus; assembly: GCA_027563665.1. NCBI lineage: Eukaryota > Metazoa > Chordata > Mammalia > Chiroptera > Vespertilionidae > Antrozous > Antrozous pallidus. The sequence goes on along the minus strand of CM050508.1, from coordinate 3,743,768 downwards.
TCTTTAGCTCTTTTTGTTGGAAGATCCTGTGACCCCATGTGCATGCTACATGGTTATTTCTTGCCAAGGTGTTTATAATATTGGTCTCCCACAGAACACAGACCAGGTTTTATCTGTGGGACTATTTAGTACAAAAAAAAAATCAAACCGCAGGAAAAGTCCAATGAAGGTGAATTATGTGACTTCCTTCATCAATGTCAACGAAGCTAAAACATGAAAATGTATGTCAAATGGGTTATTTAACATCAAATGAGTCACATACACGTGCACATAAATAACCACTTTCAGACTGGGAGGGGGGGGCCCTGATTTAGTCCAGCTAATGTGCACATACTAACATACCAAACAAAGGGGATGACAAGAGTCTGACTTTGGTTTTACTGTAGCACAGCGGTCGGCAAACTCGTTCGTCCACAGAGCCAAATATCCGCAGGACAACGATTGAAGTTTCTTTTGGGAGCCAAATTTTTTAAACGTAAACTTCTTCTAACGCCACTTCTTCAAAAGAGACTCGCCCAGGCCGTGGTATTTTGTGGAAGAGCCACACTCAAGGGGCCAAAGAGCTGCCTGTGGCTCGAGAGCCGCGGTTTGCCGACCGCGGCTTTAACATAAGCCTATTTCCGGTGCCTGCGTATTATTTTCTGATAGCATGGGGGCTGACAAGGAAAAGTCGGTGCCCTCCACCCTGACCCCCCGCCCCCCGTTTGTAAGTATAAGTGGTCCATACCATAAACACTTGAATTGCATTCTTGTCGCTGCTGGGTTGTTTTCTACACAAACACATGAAGATTTCCATGGTAAGACCATCCTTGGGGGCTGCTACCGTATGTGAGTACCTATATCCCAATGTGTTGAACCCATCCCCTATTGATAAACATGTAAGACAATCCAATGTTGTACACACCTTGGCGAGAAATAACCATGGAGCATGCATCCAACTATTCTGAGCATCTCCAGTGAGCTTCCCACACACAGCTCACGTCTGTGCTACACGGGCCTCCATGTTCCTGTCCTCGCCCCCAGTGCCAAGGCCTCACCTTTTAGGTTTTCATTAGAGAACTAGAGGCCCAGTGCACACATTCACGCGTGATTGGGGCTGTCTCACCCAGTCCCGGTTGGGGCTGATTGGGGCAGTTAGGGGAAATCAGGCAAGCAGGCATGTGAGCAGTTGGGAGCCAGCAGTCCTGGGTTGTGAGAGGGATATCTGACTGCCAGCCAGTTTAGGCTCGATCCCACTGGGATAGGGCCTAAAAGGGCAGTCGGACATCCCTCAAGGGGTCCCAGATCGGAGAGGGTACAGGCTGGGCTGAGGGACACCCCCCCCCATGCATGAATTTGGTGCACCGGGCCCCTACTTTAATTATATAGTCCAGGGAGATACTTTGAGATGGATAAGGTTAACACCGTTTCTCCAGAGATGACGCTCCTGTAGGAACACAGTTTTTACCTACGTTTATATAATGCTTTCTGGTTTTTGTCTTTTAAATCTTATTTGCAAAAATGTCTGCATCCCTCTCTAAAGAGAGTACTCCTCTAGTGCACGGGGTTGGTTTCTCTCTCTCTCCACCTGTCCTCCCCTCCCTTCCTCCCTCCCTCTCCTGCAATGTGCAAACCATAGAGGTACCCGGGACTTGGCATGGCCAGATGGTGCTTACCGCTCCTCGGGGTTCCAGCAGACGCTCACTCCGTGTGCGGCCACCTGCTCTGCTTCGGAGGGAGACTGACAAATAGACGCCCAGCCCACCCAGCTATCACCCCCTCGCGGGTGTCTTCGACCATAAAACGGGTGTTGGCCACATTTCATCAACAAGGTCTGTCAGCACTTGCCTGGCCAGTTCCAGACTCTTTCTCATCCGCTATCCCCAGCTCTCGGCTACTCGCCTGAAATGTGCCCATTGTTCTCCCCGAGGCAGACATACCTCGGAGACCTTGTGGGTTCCGGTCCTGACCACCACGATCAAGCAACTGGCAGGATGCAGCAGGTCCCACCATTTTGGGGTTTTCTAGAATGTAAAAGACACCTTTACACCGCAGAGAAGTCTATTCGCTGTGCACTAACGTGATGTCTCAAAAACCATGTGCACAGCTACATTTTAAATTATTTCATTGCTGCCAAAACCGGTGTGGGTCAGTGGATAGAGCGTCGGCCTGCAGACTGAAAGGTCCCAGGTTCGAGTCCGGTCAAGGGCATGGACCTTGGCTACGGGAACATCCCCAGTAGGAGGTGTGCAGGAGGCAGCTGATCGATGTTTCTCGCTCATTGATGTTTCTGACTTTCTATCCCTCTCCCTTCCTCTCTGTAAAAAATCAATAAAAATAAAAATATTTCATTGCTCAAATCATGGTGACCCTCATCTGAGCCGTTAGCCACTCACCTTGTTGCTAGTGGAGAGTCTTACCTGCAACTTGTACAAAAGAAAAGAGAAGAAAAGAAAAGAAAAGAAAAGAAAAGAAAAGAAAAGAAAAGAAAAGAAAAGAAAAGAAATGCAATACCTGCGAAGCACAATAAAGTGAAGTGCAATAAAGAGAGGTATGCCTGTGTCTAGTGCTTCAGGTCTATTGCTCGTCAGTGTGTGAGTGAAGGATGCTGGTGTCTCTGCTCACACTGGAGGGTTATTTGTTTTTGTTCTTGGTTTAATTTTTAAAATATATTTTACAATTTTATACAGAGAGGAAGGGAGAGGGACACAAAGCCAGAAACATCGATCAGCTGCCTCTTGCACGCCCCCAACCGGGGATGTGCCCGCAGCCAAGGTACATGCCCTTGACCAGAATTGAACCTGGGACCCTTCAGTCCGCAGGCCGACACTCTGTCCACTGAGCCACACCGGTTTCGGCGTGGAGGGCTATTTGTATGTCAGGATGGATAATGCTTCTCTCCCTCAGCCGTTGTGGAGCGAGGCCTGCTTGTCTAAATCTGGGGTCAGTTGACATTCACGGCTCATTACCTGCCTTCCCTCCCCAGAGCCCCTGACCATGTATGTGGGCGCCAGACCCTGTGCAAGAAATCGGGGCGCGCCAAGCTGGTGCTCTCTCCACAGAGACTGTCCTTCCCACTTAATGCTTTTCTCCTCAAACATGAATTCCTGGCACCCTCGCTCGCCCCCCCCCCCCCCCAACGCCGGTGTGTGCGTGGACCATTTCCTATTATAAGTTGTATTTGTGATGTTTCCCTACTTCGGCAAGAAGAAGGCAAAACTTCGAAATCCGGATACCTGTTAAGTCCCTTTATGATGACCCCCAGGTCTGGATATATTCTTACCTGTTTCCTGGCTTCACAGACAGCGGGGGGCTGGATGGCAGAAAGTATGGAGCTCCTGACACAATGCCGGGATCTGATCTCCAACGTTTCTGCAGGGATTCTGTAGAAACTTGTAACTGCGTGTGACTTCGGATTGACTTGGTCTCTGTCTCATGTGAAAGTCTAATCAGAATCGGCCCGCGTCTGCTCGGCCGCAAATCTCCTTAAAGCACCCGTCCGAACGGCTCCCGTTTTCATTTTCTCTGTCTTTTCTTATTACGTTAAATCCTGATATCCGAAAACCGAGCCACGTCGGCGCAGCACCACGTTCTTGTGAAAGACACAGATCATATCTCTCCCGCCTGCATTGTCACATTACCGCCGTGGTTTTCAAAATCCTGGGCAGGCTGCAATTAGACGTGGAGGCTGCCTTTGTGCCCCGCCGAATGCGTGATGAGGGAGGAATCATTCGCCGTGTTCAGCGCTCTGCTCCGACGGCCGCAGATGGCTCTGCCACCGATGTCACC